>JBBPCX010068211.1:0-12433 GCA_037974365.1 Hydrocynus forskahlii | reverse complement strand
CATGGAGGAAAGGGCCAAAATACCGGCAACAGTGTGTGAAAACCTTGTGAAGACTTACAGAAAACGTTTGACCTCTGCCATTGCCAAAGGGTATATAACAAAGTATTGAGATGAACTTCTGTTTTTGACCAAATACTTATTTTCCACCACAATTTGTAAATAAATTCTTCAGACAATGTGATTTTCTGGAATTTTTTTTTCTCATTTTGTCTCTCATAGTTGAGGTATACCTATGATGAAAATTACAGGCCTCTCTCATCTTGTTAAGTGGGAGAACTTGCACAATTGGTGGCTGACTAAACACTTTTTTGGCTCACTGTATGCATGTGCGTGTGTGTATGTATGTATGTATATATATATATATATATATAAAATACACACACACGAGTCGTCTCTTGGCCGAATTTTTGGTTTGAGTTGAGAGCCAAAAATTCGGGTTACAAGCATTTGTGCTTGCAGTTATTTTGCAAAAGTTTGTTTATCCATCCATGATGTCCAAACAAAGTGAGTGCGAAGGACAGTGCTGAGAAGAAGCAGACGATGTGCACTGAATTAAAGAAAGAAATTAGAAAAACATGACCAAGGTGTGCATGTAGTCGACTTGGTGAAGCAGTACGAGCGTAGCACTTCTACAGTCTGCACCTTACTGAAGCAGGAGTCGTCGATAAAGGCTAAAATGTTTTCTAAACAGCGGACATCTATCCATGAAAATATGGAGAAGCTGCTGATGGTGTAGTTGATGGAGAAGCAGCTCGCAGGAAATCCCGTAACAGAGGATACAATCTGGGAGAAGACTCGAGCTGTTTACGGCAATTTGCTGCAGCAGACCCAGGCACTTCGGCAAACGAGCGAGCCGTTTAAAGCCAGTCGGGGCTGGTTCGAGAATTTTAAAAAGAGGACAGGCATTCACTTGGTTGTCAGGCGTGGTGAGGCAGCGAGCGCGGATATGAAGGCAGCTGAGGATTACCTCAAAACTTTTGCCAGAATTTTAGCAGTCGAAGCACCTTTAAGTCGTCTGATCTCCGAGGCAAATGATGTACACTATACTTAATAAAACCAGTTTACTGCAGTACATTCTATTGTATTGTGTTGTGTTTTTATACAATATTCGTTACTGATAAGCACATTTTTCTCATTTAAAAACATATAACAAAAAATATGGTGTTTTTTGGAAGTCCGGAACGGATTAATGGCATTTCAATTAATTTCTAGAGGGAAAACTGATTTGACATACAAGTAATTTGAGTTATGAGCTCTGTAAGGCACCAAGGCACCACTGTGTATGTGTATAATATACCACTGTGTATGTGTATAAAATATAAATATATGGGCGGGTGGCGCAGGGGTTAGTGCTGTTGCCTCACAGCAAGAAGGTCCTGGGTTCGACTCCCGGGTTGGGCGCAGGGTCTTTCTGTTTGGAGTTTGCATGTTCTCCACGTGACCGCGTGGGTTTCCTCCGGTTTCCTCCCACCACCAAAAACATGCATGCAGTGGGGATAGGTCAATTGAGCACACTAAATTGCCCCTGGGTATGAACGTGAATGGTTGTCCGTCTCTGTATGTGGCCCTGCGATGTGCTGGCGACTGTCCAGGGTGTACCCCGCCTTCGCCCGTAGCAGCTGGGATAGGCTCCAGCATACACACACACATACAGAAAAGTAACAACGTGTGTGTGTTTTACTCATACAAATCGCTGGGTGAAATCAGTTGGAGGACAAAACAAATCATTTTTAAAAGTGGCCCCCTAATATAATGGTTCCGTTGCCTATGCATCTCAAGCATGAGATTGGGCTATGCTGGCTCAGACCACCAGGTTCGCTCCTAAGTGCTTTGCGTTGAGGTGATATTTTAGACCTGATGTACTCCGATACAAAAATTCCTCATTGCATGAATTGCAGATAACGATACAGTTAACGATACTATCAACAGGTCCATCTGTCCATTTTTGAATGTAAACTTTCCATTCACTGGGCCAAGCAGCGTGTTCTCGTCTGCATCCTTCATTTTACAGAGCACCTGTGCCCAGAATCATTCCAGGTTAAAGTCAAGTGGTGCGATTAATCAGTGTTTTTTCTGTGATTAATTGATTGAAATGAACGTGTTAATTTGACACCCCCAATACATACATATACACGCACACACTCACACGCAACATTTACGTGTAGCCTATTATCGTTGTACGTAGGCTATGAAGTTGTTTAGCAACTGCTGTTATTGAAGAGCCACTTGTCAAACAAAACAGCTGTTAAACTTTTTCTTTTAAAAAGGTAT
Organism: Hydrocynus forskahlii; assembly: GCA_037974365.1. Classification (NCBI taxonomy): domain Eukaryota; kingdom Metazoa; phylum Chordata; class Actinopteri; order Characiformes; family Alestidae; genus Hydrocynus; species Hydrocynus forskahlii. The sequence continues at coordinate 10,162 of JBBPCX010068211.1, read as the reverse complement.
CATTTAACTAACTGATCACTACATAATATAATCTAGGCACATAATATAATCTAGGCACAAAATCGTTATCTACATGCATTCTGAAAAACATCGCTCCAAAGATATTTCTCCAAATGCTTCAGCTTGTCTTTCACATCGAAATAAGTAAATTCTAAAATGAAATGCTGAATTTTTTTATACATTCAGTTTTTTTGCTTTCACATTAGAATGTTTCAACTCTGTAAAATGCTAAAAGGATTTAGATATGTCAATTCAAAGCAGTAAGGGATCTTACCTGTAGGCTCTTTTAATGTCCTCAGCTGAAGCTCCTTTCTCCAGCCCTAAGATTTTATATAAACTGTCTCCAGAGGTGGACATCTTCCTCTGAGGTCTGTCAGATGGCTGCCTGGATTCTGCCATGATTATGCTAATGGTTAAAAAAATAAAAAAGAAGCAAGTACATTAAAGGTGCAGTACATATTACATTTGGATACTTTACGAATATAAGTACTTTGAAGTTGCATGCATCTTATTTCATTATATACCTTTTTTCTGCAAGTTAGCCACACGCTCGGTATAAGATGGTGGAAATGTTCACCACCCTAAAGCTTATGTTAGTTCTTCTGTTTGCAACAAGCTATGCTGTAATACAGTCATATACAAGACAACATAACTTTATGTTTGCAGGAGGCCCAAAAGGTACAGCAGACTAATACTATTTGAATCCAACTCCCTTACAGGTACACTGAGAAAACCTGAGAGAAAAATTAATCCTATTGAGTCCTGATGCTGGTTAGATGTACATGGGGAAAAAACTAGAGCATAGAACAATGGCTGAGGAACACTCTTGTAATACCTCTGCTTAAGACGATTACTACATTTTGCTGATCTCAAAAGATTACTCCTCCCGGTCAGGCTGAGCAATTGTAGACTAACATGTAAGACGCAACCCTAAAACTCTTTCTCTAAGCCGAATGAATGTGTACTGTCTGACCAGTAGACAATCTATTGCTAGTCTGTTTGATAACACTGATAAAAAAACTTCAAACTGCATCAGCATTTGGCTGAATGATTATATTTAAAAGCTCTTTCTGAGATAAACTTTGTCCTGTTCTTTAAACCATACATTTTGAGGTTGAAATCTACAAGAACAAAATGCATAGGAAAAGATAAAATGCTGGCAATATTCATCCATCTCATATTAAAGGACTAATATCCTCTCATCTCATATTAAGCGGTTTCACCACCAGCCACATTCGATAGATCTGGGGGAGCTGAGCGTCCGTGTAAAATTTTGCGGCGCTAGGTTGTTCCCTGGCTGAGCTACACTTAATAGGTGCATGCCACATTTTTTTCCTCCATAGAGAGCCAAAGTCCCAAAGCTCCCCCAGGCTCTCTCTGGAGGAAAACAAAGTGGCACGCACCTTTAAATGAGTCCCGAACTGGCTGTCATGTAAACGTTGGGTCCTCCAGGTAGCCGGGGAAAGGCTGCCCGCTGCAATACCTGTTGAAAATTGTTGTTGCCTGCAATTTCCGTGAACCGGCAGATGCAAAACTGGCATTTAAGTATTACCAGTGCTAACTGATATCGAACTCGATACTAAATTTGTATCGATTAGTAACTAAGAATCCATTTTTTTGACAACATTACCGTGATCAAACAAGCTTTTTATATAGTACCTTTGGGATTTTATTTTTTGCAAACAGTGCACACTGAATCATGTTTAAACCATGCCTCATATCTTTGAAACAAATACAAACAGATGGAGCAAGATAATCCAGCTATTTAATAACGCAACCAAACCTTTGCATTAGTGTTGATTGAAAAATAAACCTTCTAAAATTGCTGAAACTTTCTGATCAAATTATAAAAGAAGGCAGGTACATATAGTCATTACAGGTACAACTAAGTAATCTGATCTGTTAAATGCTCAGAGAGGTTTTTAAAGAGGTACACCTTAAATCATCAACAAAATAAAGAAGCCAGAGTCAGATTAGTCTTGACTATAACTAGATAAGATACTCCTTTATTCTCATTGCACTACATTTTCCAGGTATTACACTATACTGGCCTGTCAAAAGCAAAAATATTTTAGAATATCTATGACTGGAATTGGAGTTTAAATTTACCTGCATGCTATACCTGTATGCTTACAGACTGCAGCACACGCAGACTCCTGACCACACGTCATAACTACCAATTTTAAAGAACAGTAAAACCAGGTGAACTGAGTAACATTTATCACAACGTTACAATCACACCTGTCAAGTGAATATATTAGCCAGCAAGTGAACAGTGAGTTAAGTTTAAGTTGAACTTTAAGTTGAAGTATTGAAATAGGAAATATGAGCAAGGATAAGCATCTGGGTGACTCTGACAAGGGCTTGGGTGTGATGGCTTTATGGCTGGATCAGACAAACTAAAAAACAGCACGTCTTGTGCAGTGTTCCTGGTATGCAGTGATTACACTATGTGAAGAAAGCAAGTTGGCCAAGGCAGTGTGATGTTCTGGATAATGTTCTGCTGGGAAACCTTGGGTCTTGAAATTCATATGGATACTTTGAATTTTTACCCAAATATTGTTACAGTACAGCCCTTCATGGCAATGGTACTCCCTAATGATAATGGGCTCATTCAGCCAGATAATGCTCCCACTTTGACATGGATCAGCAGTCACAGTTTCAGTCCGATGTGGATTTTTTTTGAGAACCAAACTAATAATTGTTCGCTGAAACCCTGGCACTAACGTGGAAACTGCAGAAATCCTCCGCATTTTTTTTTCTTTCATGATGTCTGGGCCTTGTCCTTGTGCTGTGTTGCTAAGCACCTCGCCTAAACATAAACCCTGAACGAGGACAAGGGGATGTACATTTTCATACATTTAAGTGATGAATTATTAAGAAAAATATAATTTACTAATATTGTAACAAATATTAACGTAAATTCAGCAAAAAAATTTTGGTACTGTCAAGAGAACACAAAGAACGCACGTCATGGGATGGTGAAATACCGCTGCACTCAGAGGCGGGAAGTTTGAAAGTAGCCAATCCAAGAACGCTACTTATTTCTCCTTCCTGCTGATTGGCTGGTGTCCCTTGACGCATCACTCACTGTACTCAGAGGCGGAAAGTTTGAAAGTAGCCATTCCGAGAACGCTATTTATTTCTCCTTGCTGCTGATTGGGTGCTGCCCTTTGATGCAGCTGCAGCCCAGAATTTCCCCCGTGGAGCATCTGGAGTGTTCTCGTCTTTTTCATTTTGTTCTTCTTAAAGCCCTGTATTTTTATTACTGTTAATTTAATGAATTTATTACTGTATTTACCCTTCTTATACCAAAGAAAACGCCCATGCATGAATTACAGTACAGTCTATACAGGGGTAATATCTGTATTTTTAATTCTAGCACTGCGGGAGTTCAGTGTAAACTGTACAGTACAAATACGGGTTTACCTTTATATTTTCTTTCAGGGTAATGTATTAAGCTGAGTTTAAAATGAAATTAAACACAAGGGGTGCTTACAAAACATTTAGCAGGTGGTTTTAATTTTATGGCACCTAAACAAGATGCTCGGAGAAACTGACAATATGCTATAGTGTGATTAGGGTTGAGTACTGAATTCTGCACTTTTGTGGTACCAACAGAAATATTCAGATCATAATGAAGATTGAAAAATGTATTATCTTTCTGCGCCAAATTCCAATACCTAAACTGTAAATCTCAGCATCTGTGAGCTAATTGGCATGCAGCATACTTGTGTAAAAATTTAGTGGCCAATGCCTGGCTGTCTAATGTATCGGAGGCCAGAGGGAAAAACGTAAGCCCAGAGACAAACGCTCGTATGTGTGTTTCATTTGTCTTGCAGTGTTAAAAATGATGTCAGTGAAGCAAAAACATATGCGCAAAGGACTTTGCACCCAAGGACAGCAACGCGACAAATTTAATGAATCACTTAACTACACATGGCATCAATTTAAAAGCAGAATGTTGCTTTGTCTTCGACTCTAAGAAAAAAAAAAACTGTCTTCCTCCTACTCTCTGTGAAGTCTGCCTCTTTTACATCACCAAAAGATTCCTCGTCATCTGATAATACCGAGGACAGCATTGTGGCTGGGCATGAGCAGGTAAGCTAACATTCAGCTATACAGTTGTTTAAGATACTGAATTTAAAAAGGGTGTGGCACCACTGATTTAAACTAGGATGTAACTTTACCCAGGAAATTGAGCAGGAGTGTATCTACATCTCAATATATGGCCACAGCTAGCTAGGTAAATCAAAAGGAGAGATGCACTAAGAGTGACAGTAACCAACCAACTTAAACTAATATATGGTGCGTTAGCTTGTGGTTGTACGTTTAGCCAGCTAATGTTTTTCCTTTTACTGTAAACAAAAATAATGAAACCAGGCTATTGTTTATGTTTTGTGCTGTAACATCATTTATAGGAAGATAATAAGAACCCTAAATCACAAGTATCAGTCCCCAAGCAGAGTCACACTGTCAAATATAGATGTAATAGCAGAAGAGATGCAAGATATTTTGGATGAATTGGTAGCCATCACTGTAGACAAAGCAGCAAACATGGACATGGCTGTGAAAAGATGAGTATAAGAAAAATGTGTTTTGCTCACTCAATCTTGCTGCTCAAAACCTCTATACTATAGCCCCGTGCCAAAGTGGACAGGAAGAATCAAAGCAATGGTGGTGTAGTCAAAGAGGTCCAGTCTGGACAAGGCTAAAGTAGGAGTTAACGATAAGTGCCTCACAATAAATGATACCCTTGTCATCTCCAATGTTCTTTCCTCTTCCATTGTAAATAAAATCAACTTATATTACATAGGTAAAACAGGTAAAATATATTTACATTTTAAGAAAAAATTAACATGACTTTTGTTTTTCCTTTTGGCGGAAGCAGACAAAGCCTTCTGCCCTTGAGGAGCTATTTGCTGAGGAACACATGGCAATTGCAGTGAGAACATAGAACACTGTCAGCACTACAGAGAAGATTCAGGAGGAGATAGGGCTCTATAGAGGTCTGCCATCTACACTATCCTCAGTTAGTCCAAAGACTTGGTGGCGGAACATGAATGACACTCTGCCAAAGCTTTCAGACTTGGCAACCAAGCATCTCTATGTGCAAGCATCATCCACACCCTCAGAGCGTACGCGTTCTACGGCTGGGAACACCATCAGCCAGGAGCACGCCTGTCTATTTCCAGAGAAGGAAGCCATGTTAATATTTCTGAGGAAAGAACGCTGAGTGAAGTTGGTAAGCATCATGTATGCAGCAGAGCGGCGCTGCAGTTTTTGCGCTGAAAATATTTGCACTAATCTACTACATCTTTACATTTTGTTCATTTGCACAACACTACAATGTTTATTTATATTAAGTTAATAGATGATCATGTTAGGATAAAAAGCTTTTTTTTATGCTAAATGGAACAAAGACACTGTTGAAACAATATGTTTAACCAAAATGCAGTAAATTTGTTAATATTTTTTGTTATTAAAATGCTTTGAATGCCTCACTGAGCAGGAAATAAAAGATATGTGCTGTTAATGTTTAGTGTATTTTTGTTGTTACTGGTACCAAAAAAAGGTATTGTTGAGACAGCTATCAAAATCAAGGTATTGTTCTGGTACTGGTATTGAAAAATTAAACAATGCCCAAGTGATACACAGACGTGCAGCACCATTAGCAATTAGCAATACCTTGGTTAAAGACACTTAAAAAACAAACAAAAAAACTGAATTAGTCTAGACAATTGGTCTTAAGATCCAGACCTTGAATCCTGTTTCCAGCCATGGATTGTGTGATCCTTGATAGATAACAGAAGTGCTGTACCTGACTGGCCACCTAAGGTCATACCAATCAGTGATTTAAAAACTGCAGGACTGATAACTGGATCCAAGCTCCAGATTTCTCTGGGAAGTCCTCTGCTCTAGAGTTTACCTGTCCATATTCACTCAGTTACGCAAGATTAAATGGCATCAGTTGTGCATACGCTGAAACTTAAGGCAAATAACTGGCCTACTTCTCCTGTGAGCGCCAGTGTGAGACTACATGGTATGCAGCCCTGATCAATTCTGCCAACATATGACAGTGCAAACTGTACTCCTACCAATATTAAAGATGTCATGGAAGTGTTTAGCAAACACAAGAGTACGAACACTCAGACAAGTAATGAAATCTATTTAAATTCTAGAAAACTTATAACTGACCAAAATTAGCCATAACAACCGAGTGACTGAATAGTAGGCATGTTTTTCTCATTGTCAACTGTGGCATGCAGACCACCCGAGCTCTAAAAAGTACCTAGAAACATGACGCCTCACGCACCATCAGGATTATCAAAGGAGTCATCACAGGGACATCAACAATGTTTCTCACCACTCCAGTAGTAATGTATTGCACATTTTAAGGTGTTCTCTACTCCTAACATACCTTGCTCAACTCACCAGCTAATATAAAACCCTTTGTTATATTAAAGTGGGTGCCAAGGCGCAGGCAAACAACAATGGGGAGTTCCTCAAGGACCAGGACGCAGACTGGATCACACCGTCTTAAACGAAACACACCCTACATTGATGACTGAAACGCAGCCTCAAGGTGTTTCTCACCACGGTGTTAACTAAGAGCTATTGTTTATACCACACTTGCATTGTTTCTTTTCACTTAACCATATTTACACAATTGATTGGATGAATATTCATTGCTGTGTCCTTGTAAAATGATAATCCCCTTCTAATCCTTGCATCGTGTGCAGATTACTTTTCATTTCAACTCGTTATTTCGGGGCAAATTCTGCCTTTATCGTGACATATAGGAGGGTAATGTTATATGAACAAATGGCACTAGATGGTACGATATTTTTGTCATTTCCAGCAGAGACCGAGAGTGAGGCTGTGTGGTCCATGTGTTCGAGGCTCTGACCCGGGGGGAGAGAGGCTCTGTGGTCTGTCCGAGATGAGGAGACCGCACTTTTAATATGCACAGACACAGTAGGACTCATACAAACCAGACCAGATCGTGAGAAGTTAAAAACGAGACAGGCAGACCACTAACTCCGCAGTGTCGGGGCTGAGGACCCGCCAGTTTGTCTAAGAGATCCTAAATCAGCAGCTCAGCGGGCTAGCTAGCGTGCTAACCGGCTACACGGCCTCCCAGCGGCTCGGAAGATTTTGAGTTCATGGCGGGGCCTCAAACTCTGACAAACAACTCACCTTGAAGTGGCGATAGATAGTTTTTCAGTCCGAAGCTGAACCTAAATTGTGGTTAGATCCTCTCTCTGCACTTCCTCATTTCTGAACCTGCTTGTCCTCACACCGCCGTTTGAGCGGAGCCCGGTCCTTTTCCGAAAAGAGTCGATTCCTCACGGATGCACTGAGTAATGCTTCGCTGTGAATCTATAGATGAATCGACTCACACGAGTGCAGAATATTGAATAATCTCGAGGCCGAAAGAGATTCAAATTTGCAATAGTAATGAACTGTAGCTCCTGGAGTGGACTCCAAGAATTTGAACCAATTTTTATTGACTCCAGCTTTTACAGTGAAGAAAGCGAGAGCCGTTCACTCTAATGAAAGTCAAAGCGATCCAGAAGACTTTGGGGGCACATTTGAGCGTATTAATCATACGCGTACGATGGTAATAATAATAATATGCCTGGTACTGTTGTTTGTCACCAGTAATTGTATGCTTTCAACATAAAAGTCACAAATGAATGTGACAGTAAATGTATTAAGTGACTTATTCTGTCATTACAAATTTAGATTTTTACCCCGTTCATACGTTTTCTCACTGTTACTGGATCGAGTTATCATCACCCCTACTTTTGTCAGATTCATTGGTCGTGATTGTATTAATAATTTGGCTTCCCCATACCTGAACACCCCCACTTTTGGAAAGCTTGAACTTACATGTAAACTTGATGATGCAGCTGAACCTTTTAATATTTGGGAAAAAGCGAGGATATTCAGTATGTGTGCGAGCGTGAGAGAGAGAGAGAGAGAGAGAGAGAGAGAGAGCGTGAGAGAGAGAGAGAGAGAGAGAGAGAGAGAGATTTTAAAAAGCGTATGTCTTTCATGTCTGTATATTTTTCATAAATACCTGCAGAAAAGCTGCCTTCTACTCACCCTACAATCAATTATTTATAATTAACTGCTGTTAACTGTTACTGTTGATGAATGGTGGTTAAAAAATAATGTTCTCAATTTCAATAAGACGAATTAGTTCAGCACGAAAGACATGAAAGAACTAACTTAAATGTTTATTGTTTTAGCAAGTGTACACGATGTGTTATAAAAAGCCGTCCTCCTAGCGGTAACACTGGCGATATTATTAGCCTATTTCACCCGCGTTCTGAAATGTAACAAGACAAACTAACACGGCCGTAAAACAGTTGTTTTATTGGTGTCTTTTCACCATAAGTTTGCATACAAATAGTAATTTTGACCCATTTGGCAGCATCTGCCTGAAGTGCCAGTTTCTTTTTCTCCCGCAGTTTCTCTGGGCCTCCTTCTCATTTTCTCTCTCCATCTCATCCACGGACACACTGGCACAGAGCCAAAAGGGGAGCAGTTCGAAGATATGATTGGGTCAGTAAAAAAAAAGAACCAATGGGCCGCAGAGGATGAACGCATTACACAGGCACAGGGACCAAAGCGAAAGGGGTGGTGTTTAAAAAGTTGATTGAGCCAGCCCAGTGTCAGTTGGGCCGCCTATCTACGAGTCTTATGGGCCGGTCAGACCAATAAATGATTAAATGAACGACGAAAAGGTTCGCCCCAAACAGCCTGCCTGTACCCTAGTATTGTGGTAAGGCTCTACATGGGGGCAAGTTTACATTTAGTAGGACCCATGACCTCTTGGTCGAGAGGCAAGAATCCTGCCCACTAGGCCACCACCACCACAGATCATGAATAAGGAGTATGAGAAAGACTCATTCACTGTAATCAGTGTTATCTATGTTGTCAAAGATGCAAAACAAGCTTTAGAAATACATCTATCACAAAAATATAAATGTTTTGAAAATCGAAGCTACTACCTGCAATGTAACACAGATTCCACAAATTTAAATGAAGAGAACGTAGCACGTTTGTTTTCCTACAAGTAGTTTGTGAAGTGCTACTCATGGATCACGTGACTTTGGACCATGTCATTGCATCCTAAAATGATGAAAATGTACAGACACAACAGCAGGTGGCGCTACTGCCCTGCATTTCCGCTCTTCAGCTGTTTTAGACCATAGAATAGTACTAAACGCCGCATGACCAGGAGCGTCGTATGTCAGCGTCGCCGCCATATTGCGAGAGGCAACATACATCATTTGTCTCTGATATGATTAACATTCTCATTCTCTTAGGTAAATACCATATACATTGTAGTAAGCTGAGAAATAGCAAAACGTCTTTTACATGGTTAATTAATGATTTTAAACAATACTTAAATCCAGCAAATCTGTAAAAAGGATTTATGATAAAATCTCTCTTTTATTACTGTTTTAATTTATCCCTCCTGTGTCTTTTGGCCTGTGCTTCCTATTTGTTATCTTGCATTTTTTTTGTTTGTTTATTTGTGTATATATACTGTGAAATCTCAGGAGTGGCACAAGTCTTCCACTTACCCTGTTCAAAGCTGAATAAAATTCAAAGCTGACACTGTGTGTCACAGTTCCCCCCTTGTCCCCAATGAAGACAGGCACGTCTGCAGGCATCCATGCTCGTACTTTTCTTTTTATTTACAATAATTCAAAAACAAGAGGCTTGATGGCCAGTATTATAACAAAGGAAGAACATAATCAGAACTAATGACCAGCACCAACACCGAACAGAAACACTCTTAAATACTCAAAATCAAAAGCCAACACACAATGATAAAACAGAACGCAAACTCAACTCAGCTGGAACTCATTCCCTTTAAAGTCTCCAAAACTACAAAATAAAAGCTCAAGACCCAACCACTATACAAGTTAAACAAAAGGTGGCCTCTAGTGGCCACCCACCATCACATACCCCAGACCTGACAGTACCCCCCCCCCCACCGGCTCCACCGGAGCCTTCCATGACCCCCCCCAAAAAAAATTTCAGGAGAAGACCCCCGCCCCCTGATGGAGTTTTTTGCCCCTCTTTTCCCTCTTAAGGCCCGTCTGCTGGGGCGGCTATGGCCAAGGCTACAGGCTCGTCT
>JBBPCX010068210.1:0-12433 GCA_037974365.1 Hydrocynus forskahlii | reverse complement strand
AAATGCCAAGAGTGTGCAAAGCTGTCATCAGAGCAATAGGTGATGTTTTCAGTATTAATCTACAATGTAGCCAAAAAAAACCAAGGGAAATCGCTGAATGAGAAGGTAGTGTATATGTACATATATGGCACATTTTATAAAAATACGAAAATACTAATTACTAAAATACTGAAATGTTTACTTCCTGTGGACTTATTTTCACTTAGAAAACGTGTCATTTGACCGTGAATGTCAAACTTTGGCCCACAGTTTCATATTTACTGCTTACTACAAACTGGGGATTCAAAGAACATCCTTCAACCATGTTCCTGCAAAGAATACCATGAATGACTTGCAGGATTCTGTATACTGAGAAGATCCGAATGCTTTACATGATTTCAGTCTGAAGACAAAAGTGTTGCAGGTGTTTTGAGTGACATGAGGTCATGACTTGTAGCAAGCCTAATTAACTGAAACTATTCTTGTTGTTTTTTAAGATGACATTTCCTGTTAAGCCTTTGACTGGATTGTCACGGAGCGTGGCTTCATGTCTTTACGCTTGCTTTTGCAGAGCGCCGTTCCTGGTCACATCTCCTCCGAAAAAGATGTGTGCGGATTCCAGTGGGGCGTCGGACTTGTTAAGAATCAGTATGAATAGAGGAATTTAATTGCAGTGTGCTCTGACTGGCAGGAGTGAAAACACAGGTGTTAAATCGCTTCAGGGCCCTCTGGCTCTTCATGGTGTGAATGCAAAATGCTTTGCTCCCTGCTGGACCAATACAGAATGCAAGCGGCATGAGGGGGAAAGTCCCCTGTGATCCATGAGGACAGGGCTGTTAAATGACCTCTTTCAGCAACAATAACCTCTCATTGTCCGCGACTCCGCATTTTGCGTCATAAGGTCACATTCTTTCGCGACACTGCGCTTTGATTTGAGCGTGATAAATGAATGCGACGTGGGTAAATGTTTGTGTCTGTCGCCAGGCCTTGGTTTACAGCCCAAAGTGACATTTAAAGTCAGTGGCAAAGGCACATGGCGTTCCCCCATGTAAACAGACTTGTGCCGTGTCTCCGGTGTGTTATCAGTGTATTCAGCTGGCGAGCCACCGCTAACGACAGGCCACAGCACAGATTGACAAGTAATTTCAACAAACGGTAATAAATCATACAGACAAACTCCGCCTACTGGATAATGAGCGGTCACTGGAAGAAGGAATAGAGGCGGGTCACCCTGTTTTCCACAAGAGCACGACTGTCCTTCCCTAAGGCCAGTTCCGAAGCTCTCCTGGAGAATTCTGGGAGTCCCAGTGGAGGAAGACACTCTAGATTTAGAGTCGGGTCCGTGCCCATCTGCTGCTTGATTTTCCAGATGAGCGGAAGCACCGTGGCCTGTCCACCTTCACCGACATACTCTAGATACAGTCACGCAAAATAAATCAACATCATGCAACAGTCAGTTTGGCTGAAAGGTAATCTGCTTGTGTTGTAGTTTCTGCACCATACTGGCATCTTACCAGTGATCACTTCATTCTATGCTGCTGGAACTACCTTTGTGGCATGTTCATGCTACTTTTGTAAGGTTTATAATGTTTTAGAACATGAATGTCCAAATTTCAAGATTTTTAAAAAAGAATTTAATTAATTTGGGGACATTAAATACCACATTGTAACATTTGGAACGACCATCTTTGAATTTGCTGAAGTGAGACTGGAACTACTTTTTTTGGCCAAAGAATTTACCAATTTGTCATGTTCATGCTGTTTTTCTAATGTTTATAATGTTTTAGAACACAGATGTGAATATTTAAATTTTTTTAAAATCCAATTTCAGTGATGATCTTTCACAGTTAACCTTAAAACATTGTGGCATAAAGCACCACATTGCTACATGTTTGGTAAGACCTTTGAATCTGCTGAAGTGAGACTTTATGTTGCTGGAACTACTTTCTTGTTGTAAAATTACATACTGTCACTAACAGAACCAAACCTTCTCTCTCCAAAATAGAGATTTTACAGGACAAAGGACAAGCATTTCTAAATTTCAATAATTTATTGTAAAATAATTTTATTTGAACTAATTTTGGATGATTTCTCTAGATCCAGTCATCAAAAAATTAACACCAAAGGGCAAAGAGTGACTGGTGTTTTTATATTATATCAAAAAATGGGTGGACAAGGTATTGTTTCAAAAGGGAAGATATGAAACGATGTTTGTGGCATGGAGTCGAACAGCCGAGGTTATGTGGTTGACCAAGGCACACGGCCGAGGTGTGACGTGAATCACAATAACACAAACCCTCTCATGTTCTGCTGTTTCATTATTAGTCACAGTGATTTTTTATGTGGTCTAATATTCCATGCTGTATTACTAAGTGTACTTCCATCTTGTGCTACCGCCCCATTTTAAACAGAGCTCAAACTGTCCATCATTTCACGGTATTAAGATCTAGATGTTCATTTTCAAGCTAGCCTGTAAACTATAACTTGATTAACAGTGAAGAAGTTTCTGAAATTCAAATATTTCTGACCCCTCCGGGCCCCTACTTTGGTTTGCAAAATGGCTGTTTCTTAGCGAAGAATGCTGAAGGTTGGTGAACCTCGTGTTCATGCATTTTTTTATGTAATTCATTATCAGCTGGTCACTGCCTGTGTGAAATAGAGCCTGTGCTAAAAGTGATACATTTTGTAGCATCTGTGAAAGATTTACATTTGTGTTGCAAGTCCAAGAATCTGTTGATGATCTTAGGGCAAGTGAAACTGAGTGTTTCTCTATGCCACACTACACAGAGGCATCAATAAGGTAAACTACAACAATCAGCCTAAAGTTGGTACCCTTCCAGTGAAGGGCTTACTCTTAGTGCTTCAGCAGACCAAGAGATTTTGGACTTTGTGAACACAGTTTGGGGAAGAACCTTTTCTGTTCCAGCATGACTGTGTCCCAGTGCACAAAGAGAGCTCCATAAAGACGTGGCTGGAGGAGTTCGGTGTGGAAGAGCTTGACTGTCCCACACAGAGCCCTGACCTCAACCCCGTCCAGCACCTTTGGGATGAACTGGAACAGAGATTGTGAGCCAGGCCTTCTTTTCCAACATTAGTGCCTGACCTTACATATGCTCTACTGAATGAACGGGCCAAAATTCCCACAGAAACTCCAAAATCTGATGGAAAGCCTTCCAAGAAGAGTGGAAGCTGTTATAGCTGCAAAAGGGGACCAACTCCAAATTAAAGTTTATGTATTTGAATACAGTGCTGTTAAAGTCCCTGTTGGTGTTATGGTCAGGCATCCTGGCTCACAGTTTCTGTTTTAGTTCATCCCTAAAGTGCTGGATGGGGTTGAGGTCAGGGCTCTGTGTGGCCAGTCAAGGTCTTCCACACTGAACTCATCCAGCCATGTCTTTATGGAACTCGCTTTGTGGACTGGGACACAGCCACGCTGTTATTTCCCAAACTGTCCACAAAGTTGAAAGTACGGCGTTCTCTAAAATGTATTAGCATTAAGATTTTCCTTCACTGAAAGCAACGGGTCTCGCCCAAACCCTGGAAAACCAGGTGTCCCAATACTTTTGTCCATATGGTGTACTTCATTCCTGAACGCATTTCTAATGGCCGTGTACTACTTTTTACTCTATGTAGTGTGGCAGGATGCAGTTTGAGACGCAGCCTGTGGTCCTCATGGTCCTCTAGGTCACTCACCCCTCCCCGCCAGGTAGACCTTGTCCTGGTGGGAGTCTCTCCTGAACGCAGCCAGAAGAGTCGCCTCTGTGCTCGGCCTGGCCACGGGGGCGTCGTTAAACACGGACATCCCTCGATTTTGACGCGTCGGGAGCGTTATTACACGGGTTCACCTTAAATTTTCCCTTTTAATCTAAACGTAAATGTCCTTCAGAAGCCACGCCAGGCGCGTCACGTGTTTACCTCATCTTTGTTTACCCTTGTTGCTGAGATACGCGAGGCGCCGGGACATAACCTGGCAACGACTCTTCTTGGAGGAAATTATTTCATGCGTAATCTAAAAGTTATGCTGCTATGCTAGTTTAGTTATTAAAATCGCAGAAAAAATAAAACAATTTATGACCAATAAACCCACATAAATATAATTCACTCCCCTTCAAAACTGGTATTATATTGGTGATTGTTTAATAATCAAATTAGGACTTACAATCTCAGCTTTTCCCCCTTGTAAATAGCTTTTTTATTATTATTATTAAAGACATTGATTTACATAATCATTAAAACCATGAAATCAAATGCACATTTTCTTCCCAGGAACACACAGCATTAGTGTAGCAACACAATCACCAAGCCAAGTTCAGACAGGCTCTGATTCTTCTCACATCTCCTGGCTTGTCATTGAAATGTAAACAACAAGGAAGTCACAATCAGCTTTGCATGCTCCTCATTTGTGCCACGTTCATTCCTGCAAATGATTACATGACCGTAGGCTTGCCATCTGAATCTGACCTTCCAAAATATTAAAGAGAATCTGAATCCAGCATTACAGGCCGCTGTCTAAATATAACCAGGACTTTGTTTAGACAGGCAGTATTGTTTTTTTCCCCCCCTTGACATACTTTGTACATCTGATCTTCCTCTTGAAGTCTCACCAAATACAGCCGCCCGGACATCACGCTCATAGCTGGAATATTGCTTTCAACCGCAGCCATTCAGTCACATTACTTTAAGTAAACTCTCTTTTAAATCTCATCTCGAAACCCACAAATCCGGTAAAGTAACTGTTGATATGAGTCACTCATTAAGATCCATTCATGTGGCCCGTCTCATTCGTCAAAGCCTGTTCACAGATGACTGGAGGGAGGATCAAGCACGGCTCATTTTAGAAAAATATCATTTTCAGCGTTCGCCTCTTCCTCCGCGATTTCCTCAGGATTCACTAAAAAACAGCGAGAGAGGCGTTTACAATCAGTGACAGTCAGACAGGTGGGAATTAATGCATACCACACACTTGGCCCCCTCACATGTGATGTGTTGACCTGAGATGAATACTGGTCCTTTGCCTGAGCACAGCTTGAAGGTAACAGGCGGCATAAGCTCCAATCCAGGGAAAGTGACCTGAAACAACAGGTTTAAAAACAAACAAAAAAACCCACGAGGGGCCCTTATGCTGTATTCCATTTACCTCGGAGGGGGGAAGTCTGAGTTTTGAATGACGCTGCCCCGAGTTGACTGCATTGCAGTACAACAAATCAGAAATCCAGGTAAGTGGCCCATTATTGTCACACGTAAACACACCGCAGCACACAGTGTGAACAGTGTGAAATTCTTTCTCTGCATTTAACCCATTCACCAAGTGAAGCAGTGGGCAGGCCGGAACACAGCGCCCAGGGAGCAGTGTGTGGGGACGGTACTTTGCTCGAGGGTACCTCATTGGAGCCACTGGCAGTCCTGGAATTCAAACCCATGACCTTCTGATCACAGGAGAAACCACCAGACCACCAGCTGCCCCAGGTGATCACAAGGATTTTGCGTGTTCAAATACCACAGCAACATGTTCGCAGAAGCCGGACAGCACTGTGTGAATGACCGATCGAATGGAACACAGATAAGACGCAAGTGCTAATAAACTCTATTTGCTACAGCTTTCACTAACGAGTTGAAAAGAGTAGCCATCTTGGATTTGGAGGCTGGGGTTGCAGGGATTCCTCAGACTTCCTGAGTCCGAAACCCACTTTCAGGTGGCGCTCCAGTTAAAGTTTCCCAACTAGGAACCCTGCTCTAATGGAATGCTCCATAAGGACCTCATTAACCAAGTAAAAATCACCAACAATTGGTCTCAAGTGCCTTATTGCTTTTACAAAATGGCAATGACTTTTGGACAGAGGTGTACTAGCTTCTATTCTTCTGGCAAAGCCAGATGTTGGAACATTGCTGCTGGATTTGACTGTATTCAGCGACGACAGCAGTAGAGAGGCCAGATTCTGATGGCGGATGATTAGTTCTGGATCACAAATGCCACTCCAACTCATCCCAAATGTGGTCACGCCAAAGAACCTATTCCACTGCTCTACAGCCTAATGGTGGGGGCGTCACTGACACTTGGCATGGTGTCAGCTGATCCAGAACCTTCTGTCCCATTTTACTCTATATTTTATGCAGATTATATGGCCGATTGTGCATTTTAACACCAGTGTCAGCAGTGGGTGTGCTTTAAAGTGGACGATTCTACTAATTAAAAGGGATCTACAGACTTCTGGACATATAATTGCATGAATATAATGGGACTTTTTTGTAGCCCATCCATTTATAATCACATCTGTTGAGAAGTGTGACTCACCGTGGGCATACAGTGGTGGAGGGAGGCAATCGGAACAAGTTTAGAGCCGGGAACACCATCCGTTACAGCCACCACATGCATCTCGTCGCTGGCCTCCGCACTCAAACATATCTGCATGTGCAGCAGGCAAAAAAACAACATGAAATTCAAAAACTATTCATCCTCCCTGAACTGTCAAAACACTCTTGCCCTTCAAGCATCGTTGGTCTGGTGCATGCGGAGCCTGAGTAAGCGCGTTTTAAACCAGAGGCAAGGCAACTCTGCATGATACTGCAAGAATACTAATGCATGGGAGGCGGCCCATGAAAGACCACCACGTACATTCTCAAGGACCCCACAGTTCAGTCATGGTTCCTAGCACCTCTGTGCCAGTGATTTGGACAGTGTGACCTACATTATATACTGCACTTGCTCAAGCTGTGGGAAATGGAAATCCATGGATGTGACATGGTTCAAGATTAGCTTGCATTACTTTAAGAAAAATATTTACTCTTGTAGAATTACTTTGCTGGCACACAGTTAAAATAGGTAGCGAATGGTTGGAGAGCTCATTTGCATACCGCAACTTTCTTCAAGATCAGTATTGCAAAGGCTAATGTGTTGTGCATCCTCAACACTTGCACTGAGTAAGTGCAACAATCTAGCGAGGTAGAGTAAATTGTAACTTTACACATCAACTTTTCAGTCCTGAACTAATGACTCCTTACACTTATTGCTTGCACATTTTTTATTCTAGATATGAAACCCTTCTCACTCTTGTCCGTGTTTTTTGCTAACTGTGTACTAACACAGTTTTGCTAATGTGTTCAACTTAGCTGGCAGTAACTTGGTTAAAGCAAATGTTGATTTAAGTCTAGCTTTGCAGGTATGAAGAACAGATGTAGACTACTTAAGCACTGATGTCATCACTACTTAAAATGTAATCAACAGCCTTTAATTGTAAAGGCACTGGGAAAGACCTTGTCTAAGGTGTTTATCTTTCTTGAAATGTTCAGGGTTGCTGGATTGAACTAATCAGGCCTGTTAATCAAGGCACCCTCATTGGATTCAATTTGTTCATCAGGGGAGGGAGATGCTGGGACAGGCCTTCTGTTGATTGTTGATCAGTTTGAATAAAGATCTGTGCCAATTACAGAATATGCTGCATAATGAATCCCACTGATAGCCCACAGCAGTAATTAATCCACTGCACGACCCTCCAGAAGTCCTGTTGAGTTCTGAGAGAATGTTCACAAAGCCAGTTCCCGCTGAGCTGGTGGATCTGACAGCTCAGTTCACCTGGCAGAAGATTTCCACCGAGCGCGCTGCACAGGTTCACACTACAGGGTCACACTACAAATGACAATTGCTCCAAATTAGGGGTGCCCAGATTCAGTCCTGGAGGGTCCAGCAGAGTTTGTAAAGCTCCTTGCCTCAACACTAAACCTGCCAATAAACAGACAAGTTGTTTGAGCAAGGAAATCACCAAACTGTGCTGGACATCGTCCCTCCATCGGCTCAAAAATAACAATTACTTTTCTTTTTCATTTGAGAAGACATGCAGCCTCTGCCTCGTGTCATTCCAGGTGCCCCAGGGCCAGGCCTGCTCCCTTTACCAGCTTGACTCATTCATTAGTCATGAGTAAGTGATCTTACTGTTTTGATGAAGAACAGGTTCTCCAGAAGATAGTCCTCCACCTCAAACACAGCTGTGGTCTGGGCAGCGCTGAGCTCACATCCTGGCAGGACGGCACAAAAGCACCATGTTAACAGGGATAAACCATGCGGCTGTGTTTGCAGGGAAGAGGGCAGAAAAGGACAGACCCTACCCCAGTTAACACAGACGCGGTCAGAGATGGATGAAGAGATGCTCAGTCCTGACAGGCTGAACAGGGACATATCTTCACTGATGGTCACTGTAAATGTAAAGGACAGTTCCTATAAATGTAAAGAACAGTCACTATAAATGTAAAGAACAGTAACTATAAATGCAAAGAACAGTAACTATAAATGTAAAGGGTAGTTACTCTAAATGTAAAGGACAATTACTCTAAATGTAAGGAACAGCTAGTATAAATGTAAGGAATAGTTACTATAAATGTAAAGGACAGTCATTATAAATGTAAAGAACAGTCACTATAAATGTAAAGGAAAGTCACTATAAATGTAAAGGACAGTCACTGTAAATGTAAAGGACAGTCACTGTAAATGTAAAGGACAGTTACTATGAATGCAAAGGACAAAGCACAGCTTGAATAATAACAATAACGGATTATCCTCCTCAGAATATACCCAAGTACAAGTATAATTATACAGAAAAGCCCGGAAAGATGGTGTAAAACAGTAAATGTAGGCTACAGTGAACAGCCTGAGCCTCTCTCTAGCTTTTACTAGTTCAAGCTGAATGTAAATAAACTACAAAATAACTGAAGTTCAGAATTTGACATGAAATATTGTTTACCTGAAGTGGTAAAGCATTTGTTAGCTCTATGCTGATTAATTTGCCGTGTAGAGTGTGTGTGTGTTTGGGTTTAACTTACTAAAGCCCAGAGGCCTGCAGCTGGCTGGGTGGGTGCGTGTGGGCTGATGAGATGCAGCTGATGGTGAATTAGTATCTGCACTGCTGAAAAACCAAAGTGAACGCTAGAGGGCGCTGTAGTATCTCTTATCAGTCATCAGCTTCCCTACCTTAGTGTGCTCTGTATATTAGGAGTACGGACAAAAATATTGAGACGCCTGACCATTGCACCAACAGGTACTTTAATGACGTTGCATTCAGATCCATAAACTTTAATTTGGAGTTGGTCCCCTTTGCAGCTATAACAGCTTCCACTCTTCTTGGAGGATTTTCCATCAGATTTAGGAGTTTCTGTGGGAATTTGTGTCCATTCATTCTGTAGAGCATTTAAGATTGTCAGACACTGATGTTGGACGAGAAGTCCTGGATCACGATCTCCGTTCCAGTTCATCCCAAAGGTGCTGGATGGGGTTGAGGTCAGGGCTCTGTGTGGCCAGTCAAGTCCTTTTTAGAACTCTAGCCAGGTCTTCATGGAGCTCGCTTTGTGCACTGGGACACAGTCATGAGTTGGTCCTGGAGGGCTGGTGTCCTGTACAGTTTCATGATAAACCTGCTCAAACACACCTGGCTCAACTCATGTTGTCCAGCGGGTGTGTTTGAGTAGGGGACCTGCTACACTCTGCCTTATTATCTTGCTATAGCGTGCAATGGTCTACCATTTGCAATATCGTGCAGTGTTCTTATCGGGCACTAAATCATTTCATGTTGTGCAATATCTTACTATGTGCAATAGTCTTACCCTGAGAAATATCACCACTTATCTCAGTACTACTTATATGTACATATAAGTACTTATATGTAACTTACCTGTACTATGTGTTACTTGTAATTCACTTAACTGTAAGTTAATTATTTTTTGAATATATACTCATTATTTCCCTCCTACTATCCGGGTAGTGAAGCGTTGTCCTAGCACGAAAAAAAGCCCTAAATCGTGATCGGAGCACGTATTTTGATTAAATTGTATTTCGTGATGGCTGCACGAAAACTCATGAGACCGGGCTCATCTTGCTCTTGGCTCTGTGTCTCTGTGAGCCTGTGCAGTCGTAACATAAGCAATTTTCTCCGGGATCAATAAAGTTTTCTGGTTCTGATTCTATGTCCCGAGAGGAACCAGCCTGACCTAGAGTGAATCCCGATGAGGCCTAAAATAGCTTGGGCATAGAGAACATTGTGCTGCATGTCTTGGGAGGAGTGTGAGTTAATGTAACCTTGCCGTGAGAATAGAAAGATGCCAGTCTGGCCGGTTGATAATGTTGTTCATGGAATAGCAGGGAAGTGGGAGATGTTTCAAGGAATTCTTGTCCAAAAAAACAAAACCACACTATTTTCCCTGACCCTACATGTACTCAGTCAGCCAAGACGTGTTTGCTTCTGTAGATATGAGTCTATTATAACATAATATTCAACCCTATTTGAACAAGCCACCCTTCACAACATCTCAGAATTTCAGGATGAATGTACCGATTAGAAGTGGCCCGAAATGACCATTTCTTTTAGTCAAGCATTTCCTGGCTTCAGTTTTTAACAGTTTTGATTGGATTATGTCCTTCCTGAACTCTCTATAGCCTATGCTGATTTTTTTCTTCTCTCTTTGCTATTTCATTTTCCTGAAAGCAATTAATTCATAAAAAACCACATCCACCCCCGCACAAATCTGCCTCCTTGAGCAGAACACATCGCCTTGTGACAGCTTGCCGGGGAACAGTGTGTTCTGAATGGTTGAACCCAGCTGCCGTCGGTGAAGATATCTCAAGGACACAAAAGGATTACACACAAAGCCATGCCCGAGGATCTGAGGTCGTGATCCGCCACCACACTGATCAGTATCAGCATGAGGCCTTTGAGAAAAGGTCCCTTCAAGTTGGCCTACAGGATGAACAGATGATTTAGACTTTCGACTTTCAAGCAGAGGTGGACGTGGTAGCCTGAACTCACAATCGCAATTTAAAAGTTAGGAAAAGTAGAAATTTAGTTCAATCATATCTATAATAAAAATAATACATTAAAAAGAGGCTACCAAATACCAACCCGAGTGGGATTCAAAATGTCTTAGGTCTAAAAGCTCCTCAAGCAGCTCAGTGTAGACCTACAGTGGACTATCCAGCATCTACTGAAGAACTCTTCTTCTCTTTTGGGGATTCTTCTGGTCTTAAATAATGAGGGCTGTCACAGTGGATTACATTAGTGATCTCCCGATCATTTCAGTGATTAATACTCCCGGTGTAATTGTAAATATTTAATTTGTCTCATCTGCAAACATGCACATTGGTGAGATCCTGTTGGTGAATCTGCTCACTTTGGCTTGAGAATGTCCCATAGTTAATCTGTTTTATCGTTCAAACTGCAAAGTCAACACCAAGCTGATTTTTTTTTTAACATTTTTATTTAATTTCAATTTAATAGCCAGATAGACAAAAAGATATTTTGATATTCTTGAGGCTTCGTGTGGGAGGGCTGCTTGTACCGCTTATAGCAAGAGGGATCCATGACCCAGTAGCACTTGCCTATTCAGAATCACATATGCTGCTTAAGTAATAGCTGAAGTCGATAAAGGCCACATGGATGGGGGAGATGTGGAAAAAGTGCCGGAGCTATTTTTATTAGTTTCATCCTGGATTTTAAAATAAGAGGCCTAATCTCTCTCTGTCTCTGTTTTATAAAGTGGCCAACATTCTTATCATAATTCCTATTTTGAAAAGTCATTTGTTTGTCTGTTTTTTTAAGTTTACATCATTCTTTGGCGTGTATATCCACTTCAAAGACAAACAGGTGCTCGTGACCATAACCGTTTCATAAAAGCCTCTTTATACAAAGTATTCCATCTGTGGGTCGCACTTGGCGAACCCTCAGCAAGAACATCTGAGAGTCTTTTAGGATATGCCTCCAATCCATTTGCCATATCTTTATTTAGTGATTTTTGACGTGAAACTGAATGGGTTCCATGAACGTTGTTGATGAACATCAGACTGCAGGTTGCACGTTGAAATTCCACCTGGGTTTGCGTCTGGTTTTAACTAGGTCACTGCAGGTTGTTTACCTTCTCGCCCCATATATGTTCATATTTCCTATGCATATGTGCTTTTGCCTATGATCCTTTGTAATGCATAAATTCACCCAACCCCTTTCTCCAACATAGTGCATTTGGAAACATTTTTTCATAAACACACAGTACATACACCGCTGTACAGTTCACCCTGCCCGCAGGAGCCTCAGTCCTTGTCCCTGGAGGAAAGCCCCCAGAGCATACTGCAGGTGCCGTAATGCTCCACCCTCAGGATGGGATTTTCGGATGAAACTGACGTGCCAAATGAATGCACGTTAGCCTTGCTGTAGCCTCTTTGATTAAGGTCACTCTTGTTTGCTGATCCAGTTTGGAGGCCCAGGCTGTTCTAGGCAGGACAAAGGTGATGGCATATACCGTTCACTTCGTGAAAATTGTTTTAACAAGTGTTCTAGGGTACAGCCAAGACTTTAAGAGTTTTTTCAAATCCCACTCAAGGTGTTTTCACAGAGACCTCAGGAATGCTATTTTGTGTTCAAGAGACTTTGCCGTGGTTAACCAGCATAGATCGCTGCTTAGAGGCTACAGTATCAATCTATAT
>JBBPCX010068209.1:0-12434 GCA_037974365.1 Hydrocynus forskahlii | reverse complement strand
TATTTTATATACTTTAGAATAGTATAGTGAAATATACTTGACTTATACTGATAAGTATAAAGAAAGTAAATAACGTATAGTTTTGTAAACTTAAAATGTTCCAATTTAGTCAGAAGAAGTATTAAATTAGTATACTTTCAAGTACTACAAGAACACGGTCCGTATACTTGCTATACTTATACTCAAGCATACTTAAAAAAAAGGAACTTCAGGTATACTATTTTTGCTAAGGGTAGACTTGTCATAAACTGTAGAAGAGAAAATAAAACCTGTCTCCAGATTACTTGCACTTGCATGGACACCATTCTAAGAAGTATCGGTATCGGTACTCGGTATCGGCAAGTACACATATAAAAATACTCGTACTCGTATCGGTTTGTAAAAAAGTGGTATCGGTGCAACCCTACTTTAAAGGTAATTTTTAAAACATGTATGACTTGTTGGTCTTTACACCATACACTTTTTTAGATTCACAGCCAAACTTGATATTTTTCTATTACTCTAGAACAAATTTAACTTAAGACGCAATCAGCTATTTATCTGTTGTCTGACATTAAAATAGATAGGCTAAAAAATTATAGAAAAACCTAAAAAAAAAAAAAACAACTTTAAAACTTTCTTAGAAATATGTTAATCTGAAGTATTGTCAATTTAGTTAACAGGGGTAAAGCCATCTGCCTAAAATTGTGTGGGTCACTCTGCCAAAACAGTTCAGACTTATGCTGTGGGATCTGGTACCCAAGTTTTGAGTTGGGGCACCCATGGATTGTACTATTTTCTATAGCAAATTTGTGCAGTGGATGCTTGACGGGATTGACAGAGTCCCAACTCTAGGGAGTTCAGTCAGAGGCCTCAAACCATTCCATAATTAAAATATATATATATATATATTTGTAGTGTTACAATGCACATTTCCCACAGCCATTAATGAATACCATAACCGTGAAGGAGTGTACTTGGCTTGCAGCAGTGCTTAGGGTGGTGGTATGTGTCACAGTAGTATCCACATGATGGGTGCCAAGTAGGGCTGCACGATTACAGCCAAAATGATAATCACGATTATTTTTATCAATATTGAAGCCTGTGCAGGAAAGGCGCATACTAGGAACAAGGAACAGGAACATACTACAGGCCTACACACACTCCTCTCTCTCTCTCACTCACACATACAATAAGTCTGCAAAAGTGTGCAAAAGTCTTAGGCACCTGGGAAAATTATACTTAAAACCTGTTTACTACTGAACAGTAATGTTAAGTTAGCATTAAAACATTCATATTACGTTAAATACAATTAACATTATTACAGTAAAGAGTGGTTTTATGTGTGGCAAAGTGTTCTCAACCATTTCCTCAAGGAAATCCAATATTCATTTTAGCCACAATCAGATACCTGGTTTGGCTTGTTTTACTTCATTAGATTAGATTAAGGTGGTGCTCCTTATGGAATTTTATAAATCCACACAATGACTGGAGGCAATGAGCAGAAATCTGAAACCACACCTGTGTTCTTCTAACCAGCTCACAAAATATCAACTCATTTTTAGAAAAATGGAAATCTTCATACTTTTTACTGCTTTCTTGTTCGTTTGAGTTTATTCTAATGTTCACTTGTGTTTTTGCTGGCAGAAAGAAACCCACTGCTGATATAAACAGATTCAAACAATTTTCATAGGTGCCCAAGACTTTTGCACAGTGCTGTACATACATAAACACACACACACACTCTCTCTCACACAGACGCACGCGCACTCACACATAGACGCACACGCGTGAAATCACACCCAATGGCCAGCCCAGCGCTGCTCACACGTGCACACGCTCCTTTTTTAGGCAGCTTAATGAAGCCCTAATCGTTCGTTCACCCCCTGGTGGTTGGCTGACTATTGCTTGAGAAAGTGCTTGATTTGATATGCAGCAGAGCCACTATTCAAATGTTAATATCGCAGACGATCATCTTCATTTAATTGTGGCAGCCAAAATCGTGATCGTGATTAAAACTTGATTAATTGTGCAGCCCTAGTTCCAAGGTTTATCTGCAAGCCTTTGCTGACTTGCTTTCTGCCATTGTTCCCCCACCTATTTCTGATAGCCAGCATGACATTTTTCAGCAATTTGTGCTGCAGTAGCTCTTCTGTTGAAAGTTTGTGAGATCGTTCAATGAAGTGGAACAAAAATGCCTACCTCACAATTTAATTCCCAAAGATATTCATTTGGCTTGAGGTCAGGGCTCTGTGCAGGCCACTGGCACTTCTCCACACTACACTCATCAAACAACATCTTTATTGGTTTGGTTTTGTGCACAGGGACACAATTATGCTGGAACCAGAAAAAGTCTTCCCCTGACTTTTGCCACAAAGTAGGAAGCATATAATTGTGTAAAATTCGTTTGTGTACTTGTAACATTAACATTGCCTTTCACTGGATCTAAGAGGCAAGCCCAAACCCAGCCCATTATCCATCCTCCACCAAACTTTACTATTGGCACTCTGCATTCTGTTCTCCTGGAATCCACCAAACCTAGATTTGTCTATCAGGTTCCCAGAGAGTGAAGCATGACTTTACAAGTCAGTGCTTAACATTGTCCATAGTGACAGCACAGTTGTACTGATTTATTTATTTTCTAGAGGTGGTTTGGAACTTTGTAGTGAATGATGCAATAGAACAGCGGTCACTAACAGGCAGACCGTGGTCCGGTTCCGGACCCAGAAGCAGTGCCATACGGACCTGGACCTAAAGTCAAAACGGAAGGTTATAGTTTAGGGTGCTTTCACACATGCCTCATTTAGTTCGGTTGAATTGCACTAGAGTTTGTTTTCCTAGTTGGTGCGGTTCGTTTGGACAGGTGTGAATGTAACAATCGCACCCGAGTGCGCACCAAAAGCGGACCAAAAAAGCTTTCAAACGAACCCTGGAGCGGGTCGTTTGTGGTGAGAACATGGTCCGAACTCGAACAGACCCAACTGCAAAAAGTACTGCGCCTTTTTGCACTAATCCAGCTGCCATAGTCAGCTGCGCTGTGCAGTGCATTATGGGATGAGGAGACGTATTTGTTAGTTAGCGCTTTAGCAACATAGCCCCATGGCAGCTCGCAGACAAACCTGGAGTTGTAAGGAGGTGCGGAGCCTCATCAAAATTTGGTCCGATGATCACATTAGGTCCCAACTTTCAAAAACTCATAACACAGCAATATGAGTTTTAATAGATCGGTAGAACAGTGCAGGGTTAAGGCAAAGAAACTCCGCCAGCGGTACATCCAAGTGCGGGATGCACTTAAAACGGGCAGCTCGGGAAAGGAGGAATTTTCCCGCACATTAATTCTGACCAATCAAAAAGCAGTTTAGGAAATACGTTCAATGGCACATCTGGCCAACGAGTGCTGTAGATGTCACGCATTTTGGTTTGTTTCAACTGGTTCGGACCAGAGCAATCAGTGTAGTGTGAAAAAGACCCAAAACGGCAGAAAAATGCTACAGTGTATCATTTGTTGCCCTTGGTCCAGACCAAATGAACCGAACCACATATGTGAAAGCATCCTTAAAACTGGACAGGGCATGTCAATTTTAACCAGCACAGCTTTTATCATCTTTTCAGTAGTGGTTTAGTGTATGAGAAAACGCACAGACCAATTGCAGACCAAGTATGTGTGCTAGGTGGTAAACATTGTGAATCTACAGGGCAGACCGATGGAGTTGGATGCTGCGCAAACAGGTGAAAAGACGGTAGAAAGAAAGATGCATGAAAAAACAAAGGGAGAGATGCATACGACTGAGCGAGAGAAAGGGAGAGATACAGACGGCTGAGCGAGAGAAAGGGAGGGATACAGTTACATTCACGGCATTTAGCTACATCAGTGCTCAAGTAGCCCACATCTGTTTCTTAAACCTGTAAAGGTAAACTTAAATCAACACTATTCAAAGTTACTGCACGCTAGGTACACATCAACACCACCTGTCAAAGAAAAGTCAGAGGTTAAGACAAAAGTAAGGAAGGGATGGGGATGAGAAGTTTTGGTTTTTTTTGGAGAAATAAGCAAACAGGCAGTTAGTCACCAAGGTGCTACTTGAAGACTTGGGTCTTCAGACAATGCTTGAAGACAGCGAGGGACTCGGCAGATCTGATTGGAAGAGGGAGTTCATTCCACCACTTGGGGGGCAAGACTGAGAAGAGTCTTGACGCATGCCCACCTCTTCTTTAGAGCAGCGGAGGTTCAAGATGAGCCGTGCTTGAGGCCCTGAGAGGAAGAGAAGTGACACATTGTTTGATCAATGCTGATATTTATGCAGGTGCTAGTCCATTCTTGGCCTTGAAAGCAAGTGTTAAGGGAGCCAGTGAAGGTTACTTAGTAAAGGTGTGGTGTGTGAACTTAGGAACATTGAAAACCAACATCGGAGCTGCATTCTGAATCAGCTGAAGTGGTTTTGTTACCTTCAGTGGAAGTCCAGCCAGTAGAGAGTTGCAGTAGTCCAGTTTGGAGATGACTAGAGACTGGACGAGTATCTGCATAGCTTTTGTGGTGAGAAAAGGTCGGATACTTCTGATGTTGTAGAGAAGGTATCCGCATGTTCTGGAGATCTGGTCAACCTGCGGCGAGAAAGACAGATCTTCATCTAGTATAACACCAAAATTTCTTGCCTTCTTTGAAGGGATGATAACCGAGTTCCCAACAGAAATGAGGTCATGGCATGGTGAAGAACTCCCTTTGATGAAGTAGCTCAGCTCAGTCTTGCTGGGATTCAGCTTGAGGTGGTGGGCTGCCATCCAAGAGGCGATGTTGGTCAGACAGTCTGGGATGCGGGTTCAGGCCTGGTTGGCGCTGGAAGGGAAAGAGAATAAGTTGCGTATCATCAGCATAAAAGTGGTAGGAAAATCCATGTGAGGCTATAACATCCCCAAGAGCACCAGTATACACAGAAAAGAGAAGCGGTCCAAGGACTGAGCCCTGTGGAACACCAGTGGGTAATCTTCGTGGACCAGACTGGGTGCCTTGCCATGCTACCTTGTACCTCCAGTCATCAAGGTAGGAAACAAACCAGTTTCACGCCTTCTCACAGCTCTATCCTGAGAAAGTGTCACTACTCCAGACGTCCAGCAACCCTACCCTGACCAGTTATCAAGGAGCCGTTGATTATGTAGGCAGTGTACAGGATGAGCTCTGATATCATCTGGAGTGTGCTCGATGGGGTAGAGCGGAGACATGGTAGTGTTGTTGGATGTCAGGAGTAGCGACACTTCTTCAGGATAGAGCGGTGAGACGGCATGAAACTGGGCAGCATGGCCTGGTCTCTGTGTGGCGGGTGGCATGGTGGTTGGAGGAAAGGATCTAATATTGTCGATCTTCTCGTCGAAGAACTTTGTGAAATCTTCTGGTGAGAGATGGAGATACAGGAAGAGAAGGAGATTTGAGAAAGGATGAAAAGATGGCAAAGCGCTTGCAAGGGTTAGATGCAGAGTCTTCAAATTTGGTTCTGAAAAAGGAAGACTTAGTAGAAGTTAAGTCATTGGTAAAATTAGATAGAGCGATAAGAGAGGTGACTGTTCTTAAGCATTTTCCTCCATCTTCTTTCGTCTGTTCTCAGTTCCCTTCGGTTACTTTGCAGGATCTCAGACAGCCATGTAGCCAGGGGAGAGACGCGCTTCTGTCTGGAAGACAAGGGACAGAGTTGGTTAGAGGTGGTCATGGGTAGTGGATTTAACAGAAGATGGACTGGGATTAGTAGAGTTTGGGAGAGATGAGGAGGATGGAATAGAGGAGGAGAGAAAGGACAGAGATTAAGAGGAGAGATTTCTGCGGGTAGACGAAAGTACTGCACGTGTGTGAAGAGCTGAGGAGGTCTGAAGAGGGAATTTGAAAGATGGTCAGACATGTAGAGGAGTAGACAATATGTGGAACATGGGAAGTGATCTGGTGGATACTAAGTCTGCTTTGTGAGACGGAGGAGACTCACCGAGGGATAGGCCGAAGGACGGGAGCATTGAGAGTCCGCAGGTCAGCATCTTGTCGCTTGGGAGATTGAAGTTCCTGAGGATGAGTGGTGCGTCGTCTGGAAATGAACTTGGAAGAATGTCCAGTTCATCGATGAAGTTACCTAGAGGACCAGGTGGGCGATAAAGTACAATGATATGGAGTTTAGCTGGATGTGTTACAGTGACAGAGTGGAATTCAAAACATATGTTGAGTAGGGAAAGATTGAGAGGCATGAAACACCATCTACTTGAGAGAAGCAAACCTGTACCCCCTCCTCTGCCTGTAGTGCGAGGAGTGTGGGAGAAGGAGAAGGCAGAGGAGAGGGCTGTGTGATCCAGGTCTCAGTGAGGGCCAGAAAGTGAAATGAGTGGAGGGTTGCCAGTCCAGAGATGAAGTCAGCCTTCCTGACGCAGGATTGGCAGTTCCACAGACTACCATGAACCACTGTAGAAGGCTTTGGAGAAAAAAGTAGCTGGGAGAGGTTCCTGAGATTTCTCCTACGCCGACGGGGAATGTATCTTCTTGGGCTGGAAGATATATTAACAGGTATAGGTGTGATACACATTATTTGTAAAATAGAAGAGAGAGGAAAGGAAGGATACTTAGTCAAGTGTAGTTGGACAAAAGAGGATTCCTTCTTGAAGGTGCAAACCGTTACAAACGGACTGTTACTCCTTTTAAATTCAGGGAGGGGGGAAGCCACTCCCACCACTTGACACCTAATTACCTCAGGCCTCACTGACACCAGGTGAGCCTTGTCTGACTAGTTGCAGTGAACCTAATCTAGCACCTCAACAGGATAAGTACACAACAGAGTAGCTGTCTAGATCAACACAGTTTAAGCGTACAGGATAGCAGTTCAGTTAAACAACAGACAGATAAACTTGAGGAAGCTTACCAGATGAAGACAACAGCTAAGCAGACCCTGTAACAGGGTCTCCACGGGGTTTTAAAAAGTATTAAAAGAATCAAAATTGCCAAATTTAAGGCCATTAAAAGTGTTAAATTTGGTTTTAGAGGTATTATTTTTTTAAAAAAATATGTATTTTTTCAGACTATGAGGTTTCCAATTTTGAGTGAAATTCTATCTGCTAAAGTTTGTGTTGGTTCGTTTAAACTTAGGCTTTAGCATATCTGGGCACCAGAGATGAGGACTCGAGTCTGAGACTCGGACTCGAGTCACACTTAAGTTGCACAAACAAAGACTTGTGACTTGACTTTAGACTTTGTGACTCGTGAGACATAACTCGTAAACAATGTCCATTTCATGGAATTATTTATTTATATCTCGCACTCATTCCAGTGACCCCTCGTTTGCCATAATCCGGAGTTATTAGCCAAAAACTGTTCACCTCGCCCCGGTGTCCCATTATTTTTCTCTGAGGTGAACGGTTTTTGGCTAATAACTCTGGCTCGCTGGGGGGCTATTATGTTAAACGAGGGGTCGTTGGAAAGATGTCACTGAGCCCTATCTAACTGTGAAGTTTCACATTTAGAGTGTGAGATATCACAGCACGCAGTCCAGCCCCCTGCTAAGTAACAGCCAATTGTAATCACGGGGCGTGGTCAATTAGCATATCTTCTAAACATTTAGAGCTCAAATGTCCCACATTTAGCGTTGCCATTTGTAAAAGGATTAGGATTAGGGTTAGATTTAGAGCGCAACATTTAGTTTTTTAGAAAGCAGTGCAGAGTCCTGGACAAAGTCTGTGCCATTCTTGAAAATGATGCCAACAAGTTGGTAGAGGAGACAAAAACTGCCCAGCTAATCACTAAGTCCAGTACACTTAGAAGGAGATACAAAGAGAAGAGAAACTGTTTAAAATGGACAAAATTATTGAAGAAAAGGCCATGCAATTAAGACACTTGCCATAAGATTATTTTGCTCATTAGTTCATATTAGGCATATAGTACATGTTTATGTTAAAATGAAATAATAGTAGTTCACCGGTTCATGTAGTGAATGCCAGTTTGTGAAGTGATCTCACCAACAGTTCATATAGCAGATGCCAGTTTGTAATGCATCAACAGTTCATGCAGTGAATGCCAGTCAGTGTTTTGGAACTATGTCTTCGTCTTTGTTGCACTTTTACGTAGTTTGTTTTATATTTATTCATGAAGTGAAATAAATGTGCAGTATGTGGTCAACATCAGTGAGTCTGTAAATCTATTCTGTTGTATAGTGTTATATATGTCAAAATCTGGATAAATGTTAGAAAGGTCACTGATTAACACTTGCAACTCAGTGTCGTGATGGTTTAAAAAGAAAATCAGAAGGTAGTGAAAAAGGTATTAAAAGGTATTAAATTTAACTTAAGGATTGCTGTATATACCCTGTATAAGCACACTGACACAGTCGGCTGAGCGAGAGAAAGGGAGAGATACAGACGGCTGAGCGAGAGAAAGGAAGAGATACAGATGGCTGAGTGAGAGAAAGACTGCCCAACAATGTGCTCATGAGTGTTGCTTGGATTTTGGGTCAACACAAAAAGCCATTTACTGATGGATGGGTTGTCAAAGAATGTATGAGTGCAGTAGCTGAAACACCACAAGGAGAGCTTCAGAGTATGATTCTGAAGTCAACAGAAGGTGGTGTAAACATGGTGACTCTAAATATGTCTGTCCGAGCCATGAACAAAGTACAAGAAATTTAAAGTTTCTGAATTCCAGTAGAAATGTTTTGTGATTTGCAGAAAGCTATTGCAAGAAACCACTCCAATATCAGTTGAAGCAGATCTGTAAAGAAGAATGAGTTAAAATACCTCCACACCAATGACCGATCAACGGTTACTGGAAATGTTGAAATCGCTGATGCTCAAGGGGGTTAGTGAAAGCATGAATTTGCATACTTTTCTGACAAAGGTAATTAATTTTGTATTTTGTTACACTGAGAGCTAACTTTTTTGTGACTTGGAAGATGATCTAGGCCTTTTCGGAGTAAGAGTTCTAATTCCGCTCGTTCTTGTCATTAAGGTGCTCTGATCCAATCTGAATAGAATCCAATTTTAGGTCAGCAGCATTATTCTAGAGAACTGTAAAGAAATCACTTATGCTCTAGTTCCACATTTTAGAAATCATAACAGCTTGTGATGTATTTAAACCCCAAAGCAATACATGCATCAAAACATGCTAAGCTAGGCAAAGGTTTTAGTACATACTTTTTAGTTGATCACACAGCAGCTATATATGCAGTTAATGTATGCTCAGTGTAATCCATCAGTGGAATTACAAAAGCCTGAGTGTTAGTATTGTCTTGTACTGACACGAGTGTACTTGCAGATAAGAAAAAAAGAATGTATGTGCAACAAGGAATGTAATATTTGGCAGCTTTGGAAATTGAATATTTTGAAAGCAAATTTATGTCTGTAGGATGAGTCTGGAGGTCAGAAAAAGGAGGACAGTGAGGGCAGAGCCAAGGATCAAGAAGGAGGACTGTAAGGTGGAATTCAGAGAGGAATTAAGACAGGCATTGGGTGGCAGTGAAGAGTAGCCGAATAGCTGGGCAGCTTCTGCAGAAGTAGTAAGGGAGACAGCTAGAGAGGTGTTAGGGGTGACATCTGGACAGAGGAAAGGACAAAGAAACCTGGTGCCAGATTGAGCAAATACAGGACAGTATCCAGAGGAAGAGGTTGGCGAAGAAGTGGGATAGTCAGAGTGAGAGAGAGAGACAGAAAGTTGACAGTTAAGTCAGTTCAAGTTAAGCCGTGGTTCAACACAAAGGAGGCAGAAAAGGAGCTGTATTGATTGGCTAGGCAGAGGGACTGAGCTGGGGATGTGCAGCAGGTAAAGGTGGTGAAAGATAAAAGAAATGTATTTACAGGCAAGGAGAATGTGTTGAGCTGGTGGGAGTACTCTGAGTGGCTAATGAATGAGAAGAATGAGTGAGAGAAGTCTGGAGATAGTGAATTAGGAAATGCAGAGGATTAGCAAGAAGGAAGTAAGGACAACTAAGAGAATGAAGAATGGAGCCCTTTGAGCCCTTTCTTGTTTGCTATAGTGATGGACAGGTTTACAGATTAGATTCGACAGGAGACCCCGTTGACTATGTTTGCAGATGACATTGTGATCTTTAGAGAGCAGGTTGCGGAGACCCTGGAGGGATAGAAATATGCTCTGGAAAGGAGTGGAATGAAGGTCAGTAGGACCAAGACAGTAAACCTGTGTGTGAATTAGAGGGAGGACAGTGAATTGGTGAGGATGCAGGGAGTAGAGCTGGTGAAGGTGAAGTAGTTCAAATAATTGGGGTCAACAGTCCAGAGTAATGAGAAGTGTGAAAGACTGGTGAAGAGGAGAGTACAGGCCGGTTGGAATGGGTGGAGAAGCGTGGCAGGAGTGATTTGTGATAGGCAGGTACCAGCAAGAGTGAAAGGGAAGGTGTACAGGACTATAGTGAAATCAGCTATGTTGTATGGTTTGGAGACAGTGGCACTGATGAAAAGACAGGAAGCAAAGCTGGAGGTGGCAGAATTGAAGATGTTAAGATCTGCATGGATGGACAGGATCGGGAATGAGTTTATTAGAGGGCCAGCTCGAGTTGAACCTTTTGGAGGAACAGTGAACAAGGCGAGATTATGTTGGTCTGGACATGTCCGGAGGAGAGACTCAGTATTTAGGGAAAGGGATGCTGAGGATGCAGCTGTCGGGGAAGAGGAAAAGAAGGCCTAGTAGGAGGTTTATGGACGTGGGGAAGGAGGACATGCAGGCAGTTGGTATGAGAGAGAAGATGCAGAAGAGCAGCTGGAAGAAGAAGAAAGCCAAGTGATATTTTGTGGTAGATCACTTGCTTAAATACATCCACTGTTAACTCTCCTTAAACTTAGCCTTACATTACATCAATGAAAATGAATTTAGTATACCTAATTAATTGAAGGTTTTAATATTTATCAACATTTACCAGTAGAATAAAAATGAATGGAGACCATTGGTCAGGAATTATACCCTATACAAAACCTGTTTGTTGTTTTCACTTTTGGTTCATTATATCAGATGTAACCCAGTCACTGTCATGTGTAATTTCAGAGAATATAACACATTTTCCATAACAATTCTAAGAATCAGAAAGTTGAGGGGTGGAATGATGGAGGTAAATCAATTGCTTTTTTGCACAGTAGTAGCTTTAGCCAAAATGGCAGGTAGAAAAATCCTGTGATTGCACTGGCTCTGCATTAACATCTTTATAAAAGTACAACTGTGGAAACATAAGCCCTGGCACTGAAGCAGGATGTTACACATGAGAAAAATAGACTTTGTTTACGGCAGATGCTCACTATGCTTAAACTTCCTGGTGAAGGTTCTGTTACATTCCATGATTAAGACACCATTTTGGAAACAAGTTTTTTTCCATGTGTATGTTGGGTGAAGGGTGGATAATTGCCAGTTCTATTATTTTAGCTAACAAATGGCTAACACAGTTGAGTGGGTGATGGAGGCGTGTTTAGAGAAGGGCCATCCTGTCTGCCAAGTGTGAGTGAGGCCAATTGTTCTCTCTTGGGCTCACTTGGTTTTCAAATGCATTTTGGAAAACTGGATCACAACTGGACACCCAAGACACGTAGCTGTTTCAGCTTGTATTTAGCCCTGTCCACTTATGATCTCACCAGATGTAAACAGAGCTATTCGTAGAACTTTTTAAAAGTCCATTGTCAATGGTGTTGTATATGGAGGACCAAACAAATAATTCAATTCAATTCAGTTTTATTTATATAGTGCTTTTTACAACCAGGTTGTCACAAAGCAGCTTTACAGAGTCCAGGTCTGAGCCCCTAGTGAGTAAGCCGAAGGCAACAGGCGAGGAAAAACTCCCTTAGATGGAGGAAGAAACCTCGGGAGGAACCAAGACAAATAAAATAAATATGGCGCACAAAATTGTATGTAAATACGTAAATGTGAAATGTAACACGGAAGTAAATACAGTTGAAACCACAAGTTTACATGCATGGTATAAAAAGAGACATAACTTTTTTTTTTTCTCACTGTCTGACATTAAATCAGATTAAAGTTCTCCTATTTTTGGTCAGTTAGGATAATGAGAGAATTTTTTTCGTCGAAGTCAAAAGTTTACATACAATTTATTAGTATTTGTTAGAATTGCCTTTAAACTGTAGAACTTTGGTCAAATGTTTCAGATAGCCTTTCACAAGCTTCTCACAATACTTGGCTGGAATTGTGGCCCATTCATCCTGACAGAACTGATGTAACTGAGTTAAGTTTGTAGGCCGCCTTGCTCACACAAGCCTTTTCAGCTCTACCCACAAATTAGGGCTGTAACTATCGAACATTTCTGGAATCAAGTATTCTGTCGAGTTTTTCATCGATTAATCGAGTAATCGGATAAAATCATACTTGTGTGTTTTTAAACAACTATATCAATAGTGTGTTATGCAACATGAAATGCCTCTTAAAATGAGCAAGCAATTGGCTGTTATTCCTCACAAAAAAAGGTTTTTATTCAAACTCAACACTTTTATTA
>JBBPCX010068208.1:0-12435 GCA_037974365.1 Hydrocynus forskahlii | reverse complement strand
CTCCAACATCCCCCCCCCCCCCACCCATACAACATTAAAAATGCTTCCCGTGCCCCTGCTTTTCAGCATTCCCAATTAAAAATGTGGAAGTGGAGAACCGCTACTCTAGGGCAATAGGGTGGACAGAGCTCTATTCTATGTTGTTAGGTTGGCGCTATTATGACCTGAGCCCTCTTAAGCCACTAAATTGGGCAATTAGATAGATACTATCTGTCTAATTAAATAAGGGGCACTATCTAATTAAATAAAGGGTTCTTTGCATAGAGCCACTGGAGAACCTCTTTTGGAGGGCCTTGTGTGAGCATGAAGCACCTTTTAAATGATTAAACAATCTGCAAAATGTAAGTGTTCTAAGAAAAACATTATCAAAGTTTCTCATGCTCATATCTAAGGCAGTTCTTATATGGTATTGCTCAAAGAACCCTTCTTTTAGACTGTAAGGGATCTCGTTGCATGGCAGTGTGATGACCAGATGTTCATGTAACTGTGGGAGCTGAAGGGCCTTGATCTCGTCCCTGTGCAGGTGGGCTCACCATGCTGGCACTTCTCTCCCTCATCATGGATGCTTTCCGCATTGGCAGCTTTGTTGGGTATCAGGCCTGTGTTTCCTCCATGCTCGGGGTCTATCCAGCAGTGCACGCACTTCACACCATGTCACAGGTCAGCTTCCATCCCACGATGATGTTCTGCATGGGGTTTCATCCACTGCTATAGAAATAACATTTGACCCTGTAAACCATCCACACCTGTAACCAGATTTAAAAAGGCCAGTTGATGATCAGCACTGAGTTTTGATCTCCCCTGATGGTTTTTAGCACTTATCCATTTATTTCATAAACAGCAGATTTTTATTCTTGTCTAGAATTGGAAAATTGTTTAGTGAACAACCATAAGTAAAAACAGTTAGAAACTTTCCTTTATAACAGGGAAAGAATATATAACAGTGCCTGTCTGATCAACTGTTTGTGTGGTGATGGCAGTGTCAGATTCTAGGCTTTCCTTTTACTTTAAATGGAGTTCTTAACTGTCGTATCCCATTAGCTGTCACTTAATTGCTTGTGAACAACTTGTCTGGTGTTTCACATTATTA
Organism: Hydrocynus forskahlii; assembly: GCA_037974365.1. Classification (NCBI taxonomy): domain Eukaryota; kingdom Metazoa; phylum Chordata; class Actinopteri; order Characiformes; family Alestidae; genus Hydrocynus; species Hydrocynus forskahlii. Next base: position 11,345 of record JBBPCX010068208.1, on the reverse strand, counting down.
TTATATTAGGTGGCTTTTTGCAGGTCAGTAGTGATGAATAAATAAATTCGACTTTTTGTGGCTAATAAAGGAACTCAGATTTTGAACATACTGAATATGAATTTGTTAGCAAAGAATATTGAACGTATTTTTAAAAAAATATTGAGTAACATGCAAATGCATAAAATCTCAGTGTGTCCCAGAACTTTTGTGTGGTGGTGTAAACAACAACACTGCGCTGTTATGGATCTCTTGGGTCAATCAAATGTTGCTTTTGGCACAGAGGTTTGATTGACTCTGATGACGATGATGATGATGGATTTAGATTTTTCCTCCTTTGCAGGTGTACTTTCTTTGGTTCCACATCAAAGATGTTATAAAGAGATATGAGACATGGGAAAGGTAACAATCAGTAGGAACAAAGCACTCACAACTAAATGCTACATTGACTTTATTACATGAACACTGTGGCAGATTTACTACCCTAGGAGACACTAAATCTTGATCATGTTACTGTTACTGCAGTGAAATACTGACTTAGGTAAAATGTCCTGGTGCTCTAGCACTTTTGTCTGTACAACTTAGTCTTTTCATCATCTACCAACATGTGAACTGTTTGCTAGACTTTTTGGGACCTTTTGGTCCAAATGAAACTGAACATGAAATTTGTTGGTAACTTTTGAATCTTACAAACTGAGTCTCTGATGGGCCTAGGTGCCTGACCATCCCATTGTTCTAGCCGAACACCTCAAATGCAGGTACTGTAGTTCCTGGCAGATTCAGGGTGATACACATTGTGTTATTGCTGTAATTTTCCCGGTGGTGCTCGGGAGGTTTGGGGTTATCCATGCCGTGTTCACCAACCTTCTCCTCTGGAGTAACGGAGTGATGACTGAAGCAGAACACGCTCTCAACGATCACAAGAGACGACTCGCAGCCCTTGGATATTTCAACTTCACTGTGGGTAAGCATATGTGTGTACAATGGTCCCCTTGAGGCTTGCTCTACTTGTCCCTGGAGGGGGGGAATGGGTGCAGGAAATCCAGCAGGGCTAGGGTTTCAGACAGCACACACACTTGTCCCCTTGCCCCTCCCCCCATGGCCAGTTCATTTTTACCCCACATGCTTGGCCTGGAAGCTGCCCCATTTCCCCCACCTTCATCCCAATCCCCTGGTTGCAGTTGCGGTTACAGTAACTGATACTACACAGACCCCTGCACTCATATCCGCCCAAACACCAGCATGACTTTCCCCACTGTCCACTGGTGTTGGCCCGATTATCAATAAAAAAGGGATTATAGATGTCACCTACACTAAATACAATACTGGCTTTTATCCATGGTTTTTTTTTTAATCAAAATTATCATCCTGCCATTCACTGTTGTAACAAACAAGGGCCAGAGAAGTGGATCATTTACTTAGGATCTGTACATTCAGAGAAGGGGTCAGATACAATGATGAACCATGTAGGACCATATAATACAATAATAGAAGTGATACACTAAACACAAAGTATAGAAACAATAGCTTCCAAAGATGTGATGAATTTGTAAGAAAGACCAAGACAAATGTGAACTAATGAAAAGGTATGGGAACAAAAATGTACAGGTGGGTTCAATAATAGAGGCAATGATGAGTCAGGGCAGAATGGATGGTGGAGCCCCACCTCAGGACAGAAATGGGAACTGGTGATCAAGGACGAGGGTCAGGGCCAGAAATGCAGGTATTGGTTCAACAAGAGGAGCAAGAGTGGCTGAACCAGTGAAAGGATGAACCAAAAATACAAGAGAGGACTTGGGGCAAAGCACAGGAAGGGTGGTTCAGAATTACACAAAAAAGACAGTATTACACAGAAAAGACAGAAAGAAAGCTGAAAAACACACCTTGACTAGTGCTGCAGCCAAATCCAATGTATGTAAAATGCGGCAGCTCAGTGGCACAGTGGGTGGTACTGGTGCCTCATAGCCAGAAGATCCAGGGATTGATCCCTGGCTGGGGTGGTCAGGGTTCTTTCTATGTGAGTGTGTATATTATCCTTATGTCCACTGGAAGCTCTGGTTTCCTCTCACAGTCCAAAGACCTGCAAAGTGTGACCACTTTGATAGACTCCAGCACCTCCCCCTCCACCATGCTTAGGATAAGCAGCTCAGAGACTGAATGTTTGCAAAATGCCATTCTCAGTAACCACCCTCTCCAGAATTAAAGTTGAAAACTGGCAATGCTACTCGTGTCCCACTCACATCCCCTCGCTTCTCTCATTTTCAGATCCTGAGGAGCCAAGCTGTAACTGTACTACAAGCATCTGCTCCATGTTCAGCAGTGGCCTCTACTACCTCTGCCCTTTCAACATTGAGTACCACATTTTTGTCTCGGCACTCCTCTTTGTCATGTGGAAGAACATTGGCCGCAACCTGGACCAACAGACCAATCAGAAGCAGGTGTCAACAGGTGGCTCGTGCCTTCTGCTGGGGCCCATACTGGGCCTGCTTGCCCTGGCCAGCTCTATCACCGTCTTGACCATCTACATCATCCACGTGGAGGAGTCAGTAGATGCCCGTGAAGCGGCCATCTCCATGTTCTACCTCTTCGGCATCGTGATCCTTACATGCATGAGCATGGCTGGGGCTGTGGGGCTTCTGATCTACCGCGTGGAAGACTGGCCCATGGACACGGCACCCAACCCAGCCCGGACGCTCGATGCCAAACTTCTGCTCGGCTCGTCTGTTGGTTCGTGGCTCCTGTGCTGGTGCAGTGTGGTGTCAGTGAGCGGAGCTCAGAATTACCCCTCCTATCGCTGGAGCAACCTTGCCTTTGCCCTGCTGCTGGTCTTGGAAAAGTGTGTGCAGAACCTGTTTGTCATTGAGTCCTTGTACCGAAGGCGGCGTGAACCCGGGGAAAGTCCATCCCACAGCAGTACCCCCTGTGAAATCTTCTCGGTTGCAGCGCCTATAACACCCCCATATGACGGCATTGTCAACCATGCATTCGAGACTCCAGACAAAAACCACGAGGTGCTGGAGAGCAGGAAGGCTGACAAAGATGCATTTGACAAGAAGACCAAAGATGTGTCACTCACTGTTGGACATGGAGACCAGGACACTCCCAGCAGGAAGCGGCAGGCCTTGAAAAATATTGCCATCTTTCTGTTCATGTGCAACATTTCGGTAAGACTTTTTACTATTGCCAGTTTTACTTGTCTGTGGGACCGTCTATTTGATATCCATGGCCTTGAAAACCTCAAAATTATAGGAGGGCGCTCTTAGAAATAACCTAATAGAACATGCAATGATCAAGTCAAGTCAAGGAGGTTTACTGTCATTCAACCATATATACAGCACACACTGAAATCAAACTGTGATCTTCCAGGACTACAATGTATCTACAGGTCCATGGTGCAACACAAGAACAAAAACAGAAACACCACAACCACACAAGTGCGTACAGGACGAAATACATAGAGTGCAAAGAAAACACGAGAGAGAGAGTGCAAAAAAATAACACAAGAGCCACAAGACAACAGGTCATGACAACATGTAGTGCGATCAAACAATGGCATACTGTATTCTTGCAGCTGAGTTGTTAAGTGTGAAAAATGCAAATATAGAGGTAGACAGTAATACATAATAACTGTGCAAATAATGACAGAACAGAGAATATGCAGTCTATAATAAATAAAAGGGCTTTTACAGTGGGAGTTGGGGTGTAGGCTGTTATGTTTTAGACAGGACAGTTCAGTTAGTTGATGGAGGAGTTAGACTATCAGTTAGACCTTGTGAGGAAACTACACACTCAAATGCAAACACTGGGTGTTGTTTTAAGGATCAGACACTTTTTTGTCAAAGGTTGGTGCTGTAGTTATTTGATTGACCTAAATATCGTCTGGTTATAGCTTAGCAACTGAAATGGTGGTGGTGGCAGCCTAGTGGGTAGGATACTTGCCTCTGGACCAAGAGGTCATGGGTTTAAATCTTACCTTCAGCGTACCACCACTGGGTTCCTGAGGAAGACCCTTAACCCCAAGTTGCAGGGAGTCTGTCCCCTGTAGTTAGGTAATGGAAGTTGCTTTAGATTAAAGCGTCTGCAAAATGTGGTAAATGCAATTTCAGCTGTCTTATTTAATGTGGTGTGTGTGTGTGTGTGTATGTGTGTGTGTGATATTGTTTTCTAGCTGTGGATCCTGCCTGCATTCGGCTGTCGGCCACAGTTCGACAACGGCCTGGAGGAGGCATTCTTTGGGTTCCCCATCTGGAGCACTGTGCTGAACTTTGCTCTTCCTATGAGCCTCTTCTATCGCATGCACTCTGTGGCCTCACTCTTCGAAGTCTTCCGCAAGATCTGAATGCAAAGGTTTAACACTTGTGTGTATGTGTGTGTGTTCTCCATGAGTTCTCAAAACCGCACTTTCCTTCTGACTGGACAGAAGGAAAAACTGTTTGTCTTCTCTTTGCTGTGATTGGCCAGAAAGAAGAGCCATTTACTTTTTCTTCACTGTGATTGGATGAACTGTGATTCTCACATGGTGCTGTGTGTGTGTGCAGCACTGCAGGAACAGTCGCCCTCTCCATGAACTCATCTGTGTACATTCAGCACCTTCAGAGTCTTTTCAACTTTAAATTCCGCTTTCAGGTTAGAGTTGAGCTGCTTGTTGCTGGTGCTAATGCTAACAGCACACACTCAAACTTCAGGTTCACATTGTTCCAGACACTGTACTAGTTTCCATTAGGGCTGCACAATATGGGCAAAATAGTAGTATTGTGATTACATTACTACAAAAGCATTGAACAATCAATAATGTGACATGATTATTTGGTTTGGGCCAGGATTTATGTTTTGCGTCAGGATTTGGCTCGGGCCAGAATTCAGCTTGGTTCAGGATTCGGTTTGGGCCAGTCAGCATTCAGTTAGAGTCACCATTCAGTTTGTGTTAGGATTTGTTTTGAGGTTATGCCAGTATCTGTGTTGGTCAGAATACTCAATGACGATTAGTAGACAGTATATTGTGCAGTGACCACTTGTGTTATAAAGTATGTTCCTGATACATTGCAACACATAGCTAACCCCCCCCCCCACAAAAAAAAAAAACCCACAACCAACGGAAACTAAATGATGTATGCACTCTAACTGCTCGAGTTTTATATTAGATAGCAAGGGATTCTGTTTCACTGTTTTTCCAGAAGTTTAGTTCACTTTTACATGAGAGTTCTTGGTGGTTTCTTTTCAGTTCTTGTCCTATTTAACATTCTACTCTGCCAAGCCTTCCACAGCCTGTTTGCCTAAAGTGCTGGCCTTTTTGCACAAGCACAGTCCTTTGGAAAACACAGGAAACACTTGATTGTTCATTATTGCTATTAATTGTAGCTAGAAATTTTGTATTTATTTTACACCTTCTAACATCTCTGTGGTCAAACTGGCACCTGCATCGTCCATCAAGACAGCTTATCTGGACTCTTCATGTTCCTGCTTTGGACAGTAGATATTGCTGTGATTCACTCTTAATGTTTAAAACAGACTTATGCCACCATTGGCTCCAGATGGGACTGGGTAGAGAACCTCCTGTAGTAGAGAGAACCCTGTTATTTTTAATTCTGTGTTTGTGTGTGAGTTTTATGTGGTCTGATGGATTATGTTCTCTCATGTCTTCGTGCCAGCAGTGCTAAAAGACTTGAACTCGTCTGTTGATGAAAGTCCAGAGCCATACTACAGTACTGCATGCAGCACTTCACTGATTTATTTTTTTAAGTCGCAGATGAGGTAAATCAGTTTCCTGGAGTGTTTGAGCGAACTCACCTGAGTATGTCTGAGCTGGACAAAAAACAGCGCAATTCATTTCTGATTAAATGTTTCATCTAAGTTATTCTGGTTTAGCTTTACTGTCATCAGAAGTTCCATACTCTGCATAAGACTGCATCGTAATGTATTGTTAGTTTAAGGGAAGGATTTGGTTTGGAACAGAGGTCAGTATTAGTCAGGTTTCTGTTTCATCAGGAGTCAGTTTGGGTTGAACTTTTTATTGGGTTGCTCCAGTCTGAATTCATGAAATATGTTTCACAGGCCAGAATTCATTTTGGGCCAGGATTCAATTGATTCCTTCTCCAGACTGTACAAATTCAGCAGTCTTTTAAGATCATTACCAATCACACTGTGCATCATGGATCTAATAAACTCTGATACGTATGTAGATGGTATGTACAAAGATATGGAGACTGTATGATCATGACATCTATTGAATCATGAGCTACGACGCAAGTTGGCAACAGAAGAACAAAATGTAATCAACATGCGCTAATGGTGCGTTAACAGAACGAGAAGACTTGCACTCTGGCAATTGTGCTCGTTAGGTGGCCTCCATGCTGTTTGGATTTTGCATGATATTTCGTGTTAATAAATATTTCATTTCTCGTTGCATTTTTATTGGCTAGTCAGTAGACGTAGGTCGTAGCAGCACGCACACTGTGAGCTGGTCAATTTCTGACAATGTCAAAAAATAATCGCGGACGGTGATGATGTCTGTCTTTGGACCTCTCTCTCATAGTATGAGGTAGGACCACTATTTAGGAGGCACGGCCAAAGAAATCGCCATGATAGTTTCACGATTATCACCAGACTTTGGCATTCAGACCGAGTCAAAATTCAGGTTTCAGACTGTGCTGATGTTTAGTTTGAGCTGGGGATCATTTGGAGCCAGGATTCAGTTTGAGTCAAAATTCAGTTTAACCCAGAGCCAAAATTCAGTTTGAATCAGGATTCGGTATGAGCCAGGATTTTGTTTGGGCAGCGAATCAGTTTGGATGCAGATTCTTTCGTGTCGTATGTACTCTTGGGTGCAGACTTGGCTTCAAACAATCAAGGAATCAGATGAAGTGCGCATGCGTTTCTGTGCTCCCCCCCCTTCAATGAAGACAAGCAGGACCGCACTGTGACTCTCTCCACATTTGCAGCACTTTTGTCATAAACATGCTGTCATTCCAGAACCAATGACTTTACAGGAGAACGAGAGAAATATTCTATGCATTGATGCGTGTTCATGAAAGGTTTTATTCTGTGTACTTTTAAAACATTTCTGCCTTGTAAATATGCTGTAAGGGGACATTTTCTAATCATGTGAAAATAAATAAATAAAAAACAACAATCCGAAAGTTCTTCAGGATTTTATATGTTCTGGGGATGTTTACAGGGAGGTGAACTGTCTCCCTTTCGCAGGCGAACAGCAACTGAGAATGCTACACCCACAAATACAAAAGGTGTGTGTTGTTTTAAAGATCAGGCACTCGTTTGTCGAAGGTAGTATCGTCTGCTTATGGCTAAGCAACTGAAATGCAATTTCAGCTGTGGCCAGTAGGGGATCCCCCCATTCTATCTTGTGATATTCTATATTGCTGTATTCCACAGACGTCAGCTTGTATTTATTTCATGTGGCGTGTGTGTGTTCATGTATGATATTGTTTTATATATGATTTTCTTTAGACTATGATTCTGTTTGAGCTAAGATTCTGTTTGGGCCACGATTCAGTTTGACCACGGCTTCAGTTTAGATCATGATTTATTTTAAGCTGAATTAACTTTGTTTTGGTGAGCTTGGAGCCAGGTTTCAGTTTGAGCCGTGATTCAGTTTAGATTATGATTCAGTTTAAGATAGGATTTAGTTCAAGCCAGAATATGGCTTGGATTAGAAATCCAGTCCAGGACTCTTTGTCCTGCACGTGTGTTCTCATACATCTGTGTTCTTTCAACCATTTGTTGCCATGTTTTGTTTTTTTCATTTTGTCAGTAAATTTCCAACCAAAGAAATCTGATGCATGTCTAAGCACTTTTTAGTCTGGCCTTTCAAACAATACTGTTTTTGACACTTTATCCAGAACAGTCCGTTCATGAAGGTGTGGTCGGGTTACATTTTGGCCCTGGCAGATTTATTCAGCTCTAAACTGCTGTATGTGCTGGACACCTTCTGTCTTAATCTCTGAGGGCCTCTGTGCATGCGTGTATAGGAACCGTGAAATGCGGCATATCCTACAAGCTGCATAAACACTCAAACATTCAAAGGTGAGACCAGACCATCTGACACACTGTTTCTCACCTTCATTAGAGGATTATTCATTCCATTCCTCAAATTACAGCCTCCTTAAATCAGGTATGTGTTTATTCCTCCATCTGTGAGTGTGTGTTTCACTGCAGGTGCTCTAGTTCTTTAATGTGTTTGACTTGGTTTATATCAGTTCTACCTTTGGTGCATCTCTCCCACTAGATCAGAACTTAGTTTGAGCCAGAATTTAGTTTAATACATGAATCAGTATGGGCCAGAATTTAGTTTGAGTTAGGATTTGATTTAAATTAGTCCTAAGTTTGAGTCAGGATTCAGTTTAAGTCAGCAAGTAGTTTGGCCCAGTTTTTACTGAAGTACTAAAAACTAAATGGAAAACCCTGAAACAGTGATCCCAGGCCTGATCCCGTGCCCAATCCCAGGTCTGACACTAAATGAGTTTATACTGTGCTCTGTTAAAGGTCAAGATGGCTCAGTGGCCGAAATGCTGTTTCAGTAGTTTCTGGTTAAGCTTTAGAGATTTACTTATTCAGAATAAATCCTTCCTTAACAATACAAGAGGCGATGTGTGTGCGTGTGTGTGTGTGTGTGTGTGTGTGTGTGTGCGTGTGCGTGTCCTCATGCCCTCAACATCGATTTAAAATGACTCCTGTTTAGATTTACACACACACACACACACACACACACACACACACACACACACACACACACACACAGGCCACTTTATTAGGTACACCTGTTCAATTGCTTGTTAACAGAAATAGCTAATCAGCCAATCACATGGCAACAACTCCATGCATTTAGGCAGCTAGACATGGTGAAAACAAGTTCAACCCACGCATCAGAATGGGGAAGAGGGGGATTTAAGTGCGTTTGAACGTGGCATGGTTGTTGGTGCCAGAAGGGCTGGTCTGAGTATTTCAGAAACTGCTTATCTACTGGGCCTTGTTGATGTCAGAGGTCAGAGGAGAATGAGCAGACTGGTTCGAGATGATAAAATAGCAACAGTTGCTCAAATAACCACTCATTACAACCAAGGGATGCAGAATACCATCTCTGAATGCACAACACATCGGACCTTGGAGCAGAGGGGCTACAGCCGCAGGAGACCACACCGGGTGCCACTCCTGTCAGCTAACAACAGGAAACTGTAATTTGCACAGGCTCACCAAAATTGGACAATACAAGATTAGAAAAATGTTGCCTGGTCTGCTTAGTCTTGATTTGTGACATTCAGATGGTAGGGTCAGAATTTGTCAACAACATGAAAGCATGGATTCATCCTGCCTTGTTTCAGCGGTTCAGGCTGGTGGTGTTGATGTGATGATGTGAGGGATATTTTCTTGGCACACTTTGGGCCTCTTAGTACCAATTAAGCAACTTTTAAACACCACAGCCTACCTGAGTATTGCTGCTGACCATGTCCAATCCTTTATGACCACAGTGTACCATCTTCTGAATCGCCACTTCCAGCAGAATAATGCGTCATTTCTCAAAACTCAAATAATCTCAAACTGATTTCTTGAACATGAAAATTAGTTCACTGTATTCCAGTGGCCTCCACAATTATCAGATCTCAATCTAACAGAGCAGGAGCCCCCAACCTTTTGCGCCACGGACCAGTTTAATCTAAAACAATATTTTCATGGTCCGGTATGGATACAACCAAAAACAAATTGTATTTGTTTTTACTCATTTTTTGCTAGCTTGTAGGCTAAATTTTTTATGTACCGTATCAGATGACCGAGACAAGCGTTTTTTTCAAAATGAAAGTTCTTTCAGACTCTGATAGTTAATAAAATTATTTTTTATTCTGTCTTTTTTGTGCGGCCCAGTTCCAAATGACACATGGACCGATAGCGGTCCGCAGCCTGGTGTTGGGGACCTCTGCAATAAGGCACCTTTGAGATGCGGTGGAATGGGAGATTTGCATCATGGATGTGCAGCCAACTAATCTGCAGCAACTGCGTGATGCTCTCATGTCAATATGAACCAAAATCTCTGAGGAATGTTTCTAATCTATGCCATGAAGAATTAAGGCAGTTCTGGAGGAAAAAGGGGGTCCAACCAGGTACTAGCTAGGTGTACCTAAATAAGTGGCTGGTGAGTGTATATGTACAGTAATACCCCACTCAGAGTTTGTGGATTTTTTCTTAGAACCGAACTAATAATTATTCATGGAAACCACAGATATCCTCTGCATTTTTTTCCTTTTTTCATGGCAATATATAATTTTTTATGCATTTTAGTGCTAAATCTCAAGTGTTTCTCTGAGAGTTCTCGTGTTTTTCATTTTGTTCTTCATAAAGCCCTGTATTTTTATTACTGTACATTAAATTATTTTATTGTAGTATTCATCCTGCTTATACCAAACAAAACAACAGCACACACCAAAGAAAACACACGTGCATGAATTACAGTACAGTCTATACAGGGGTAACATTGGTATTTTACATTCTAGCACTGTGGGAGACAGTTCAGTGTACACTGTACCGTACAGATACGGGTCAACCTTTACATTTTTAAGTGTAATGTATTAAGCTGAGTTTCAAATGAAATTGAATATGAAATTGAATATACACATATTTTGGGTTTACACTATAAAAATAGACATTTTAATGTATTTTTTAAACCAAATCATAAATTCATGTTTTTTCACTATTCGAGGGTGCTCTTGCAACATAACCCCTGTGAATGTCGGAGGTTTACTGTGTATATATATATATATAAACATATGTATATATAAATTTATATATATATATATATATATATATATACATACTAATGCTGGGCAATGATTACATTTTTTAATTGCGATTAATTACGATTTTTATCACATGGTTTTCTGCGATTAATCACGATTAATCACATTATATGTTATATGCAAAATTAAATGTATTAAGTCAAAAGTAGTGCACCTTTATTTTTTAAGTACTGCCATATGAACAAACGTGCAATAACATTTGGTTTGCAGACACTTTAAACAAATTAGGTGCTTTTTAACAGCAGTTTTCCCGTTAACACAGTTACACAGCTGCAGTTCAAATATTTCTTGTAAATCTCAACTTAATGTACATTAATGTAATCAAATCAAATAAAAAAACAAAGCTTTTTTGCCACTGCAGGGCATTCGCATTTTATCTGGTTTGTTATAGAAAAACAAGTTACCAGAGCATGGGGGGCGGAACCATTATAACAGCTGCAAAGAGGGACCAACTCCAAGTGAAAGTCTATGTACCTGAAAGCAGAGATTAAAGTCTCTGTTGGTGTCATGGTCAGGCGTCCCATTACTTTTGTCCATATTAAATGGACAAAAGTAATGGGACGC
>JBBPCX010068207.1:0-12435 GCA_037974365.1 Hydrocynus forskahlii | reverse complement strand
CCCCCCCGCCCCCGTCACTCTTTTGACATTTACAGCAGCTCTTGCAGTTGTGCATGAACATCACTTTTAGAATCAGTACTGGACATTCAATTCAAATGACTAGACATACAGTGATATGCAAAGGTTTGTAAACCTCATGTGATTTTTCTAAATATGTTCTGTTCTATGTATTAGCATGACATATTGGAAAAACAAAATGTAAAATACAACATACCATAACCTTTGCACAGGGCAAATTTATGTTGATATCCCCCATATGTTTAATTCAGCACATGATAAGTGGCTGCCTTTTGACATGGGTTGGCCTTAATTTTGCATACATTATACATGCACATGTAAAAACGGTTCAATTCAGTTGTACCTGCCAAATCATTTGCTGTCATTAGAAAACTTCATTTGGTGTTTATTTTTCACATATTTAAGAAAGTGGCATTTTTTCAGGCCAAATACAGAAATAAAAATATTTCACCCCCTCTTTAAGAATAATTTGTGCTGAGAATTTTAATGTAACATTGGAAAAAGGCATTAAACTCCAAACAATGTACAAAAAAAGGAAAACAGAAGATAAACAAAACTGGCTTGTATGATGATGAGAATAAGGGAGCTGACATATTATGAGCTGCCATGTTTTCCACTGGCTGTGTTTGACTGTTAGGGGTCAGACTGAGAGAATGCTGTAATGCAATGTGGTCCTACCAATGCAATAAGCCTGATCTGCCCCCTACTGCCTTCTGGGGCCCTCAAGGAATGTTTTCTCTTTCCAGGTCATTGCTCATTGTAGGCTCTTTGCAACTGACCTAGCCCACTGTGCACACACACAAGTTTTTTTTTTTTTATTCACAGCTAATTATGAAGCCGTCTGGAGGTCAGATAGAATGAGGTCATCATCAGCTGGCATAGTTAGGAGGCGGGCAGGGCAGCAATGGCATGCTCTCTGCAACCTTCTGCCCATGTCCGTACTTGGGGGATGGCTGCGGGTGGTCCATGTGCAGTGGGGGTAGCAGATTCTTGGAGTCGGTGCTGAAGCTATGTATGAACACACGAGTCCGATTCACACGGGACACAAGAGGGATAAACGCAGAATTATGTCAGTAATTTCAACAGAGAGACTCTTGCAATGAAAATACACCAAAGAAGGAGTTGAATTTTTCAAGCCTGAGATAAAGTGTGATGTCATGGCTAATTTTTGTGAGGGTCTGAGATCATTTTTAATTTATTTCTTAACCCCTAAAGCACCTTGGTTATAAGTAATTTATACGTACTACAAAATTAACTACATAGTAGGGTATATATTTAATTTACATCCCAAATATGCTCTACATTGTTTTAAAGACAAAATGACCAAATGGGGCAAAAATGCATATAATTAGTATTTTTTTCCTCCAAGAAAGACTGTATTTACTCAAATTCAAATCAAATTATCAAATTCAAATCAAAATGCAATATCAGGGGGAGAGGCGTGAGGGGGCTAGGGGGGCTTAAATTGCTGGGGTCAATTTGTGGTCAGTAAATTTGAACATAAAATGTTGGTTTAAAAAGATATATGTCAATGAATTTAACTTACATATTGTAAACCAGTAGAGCAACTGAAATGCCTGAAATACACTATTTGTCACTATGACTAAATGTGATGCCTTGCAGCTTATGTAAGACGTATGACCCTTGAATCATACTGAAACTAGGTTTGTAACTTAAGGCTTGGTATATTCACAGGGACAGTATGTTGAATGTATGCTTTGCAGTGACTCCAGGCCCAGTTTTGCTCCACTTTTCTTTGGTTTCATCTGCTGTTTTTTAAGGAGTATTTTTGTTGTCATCGTTGTTTTGTTTCGTCGTTTCTTTTTAAATATTCGGACGAAAATACTGGTTGGAACAATTCTATTTATTAGAAATCAGTGTAGAGGACACTTTAAGACATACACTGTATTAACAGTCGTTTTGGAATGGTTAGGGAGGGTTTATTTTTTGGATGGAAAACTCAATTGATTCCAAGGCACCTCCAATGCATTCTTGCACGTCCCTAATTCATTGTGAGATTGTATGGTTATGTCACATAACCTTCTGTTTTGAGTTGTGTGCTGTCAACAACTCTTTTGTGTTACAAACTGTATTATCCTAAAGATAATAAACATAAATCATTTTAATAATAAACTAGAGATATATCTCAGGAGGCCAGAAAGTGATACTAGAGAGCTTGTTTTGTTTGAATAAATATTCACACAATATTTTTAAGAATGTTCTTTCAGCTGAACCTGAGCTCCACCAGTAGAAAAGAAGATATTCACTCTTTCCAGGTGATCCCTGCTCGAAGATGAGAAAGCTTCAGCTCAGCAGTTGAGCCTGAGGTCTGCAAGGTGTGATAATACTGAATTATGGAATTATGAATCTATAGGTTGCATTAGGAATGCTGCAACTGTCAAAGCTGCTACAGACTCAGAAACGTATACAATATTATACCATGAAAGATTGATGGTTGGACAGCCTTGTAAAGTCCACTTGAACGAATCAAAACTGCATTTATTAGTGACCACATAAACTAAAGCATTGTAGTCATTCATCATATCACGCTTAAACAATAACTTGTTTTCACTGCCTGTACATTAGAAGTCCTTAAGAAGTCATTAAGATGTTTCATATACATATGAATGCTTACAACTTTTTAGGGTGCACATGATATGAAAGATATTCAGGATGTTACACGCTCAATCACAAAAACCTTCATCCATGTATCTAAAAGAGAACAGACGAATAGAATAGAACCGAGTGAAGCAACAAAGAGTCATGGACCACTGAATTAAAAGAGAAAAAAGATTGTGACAGTTTAGCAAATAATAGCGCTAAGGTCCCTTTAAATCACACACTGCTTCAATATTGGATTACGTTTTTAATCAATATGTGCTGGATGATTTAGTCTTGGAAGAATGCCTTGTTTAAAAGAGTCTATGATGTGCATCCTCGCTAGAATTCCAGGGCCTTTGCAAGAGCATATTACACTTCCCACTGAATTATAGATCCACCACCATACTTCACAATGGCCATGACATATTTGTTGTGTTTTGAAAAAAAAACTTGTGTTGTTTTTCCATAGTTAGTTAGTTCTAGCTGCAGCTCTTTATAAATTCCAAGCACTGTTATTTGTGGTTTTTAATAATGTTTAATAATTGCAGTGGTATCTGATTTAAAGACTTGATGACCTGTGTAAAAGTATACTCGTAAACAGTCATTGTGTGAGTTTTCATTAATAATTCCATGTCCTTTTTCAGCCCTAATATGTCTTCACATACTCCACAACAATGCCATAGATTACTGGGATTGTGCTGGCTAGATAGTTAGATAAGTCATTCTGCAGTACCAACACACAGAACACCTTCCCATACGAAAATAATTATGATTTTACATTTTAATATACTGTAGCTGAGCCTTACCACGTAATATCAACAATATGCCTCAATAACAGTACATGCTAACTTAATGTTTTAGATGTGTGATTTATGGAACATACACCAAAACCAACCAAAGCCTGTAAAGTTAAATTTGGTGCAGCCTCACAATCAATGTTTGACACACCCATAACCTATGCAATAAATCTCTTTGTTATATATAATGATATTTCTTTGTAATTACAATCATGAGAAAATATGGCTTTTTAATGGAAAGCAGCTCTCATCACAAACTTGCTATCGTATCAAATTAGTGAACTGCCCATGACGATCTTGTCAATCAGCAATGGCTAGTCTTACAACTTTGGTATGAAACTATGGAATTAACTCCAAGCATTGTGCCTTGTAGCTGATCTTCCTCACTGTTCATGATTGCATAATACATTTACACTACACTAATCAGCTGGTTAGGAGTTGCCCCTGAGATCGAAAGGCTGTGGGTTCAAATTCCCCTTGAGATCGGAAGGCTGTGGGGTTCAAATTCCAGGACTGCCAGTGGCACCACTTAGGTTCCCTTGAGTAAGATACCAGCCCCGCACTCCCTGGGTGTTGTGTTCCTGGCTGCCCACTGCTTCACTCGGTAAATTGGATAAATACAGTGAAAGAATTTCACACTGTTCACACTGTGTGCTGTGCTGTGGTGTGTTCACATGTGACAACAAGGGGCCACTTCACTTTAACAATAAAACCACACACCTAATATTGAAGTTTCCTCTCGTGCCAAAACAATTTGACATACAGACAAGTGAACACCACGAAACCTCTGAAGGTGTGCTGTAGTATTTGGTACATTAGCAGCAGATTCTTTCTGTCCTTTTACATTATGAGGTGGGATCTCCATGGATCGTTTTTAGTTTGTCCAGCACATATCACAGAGATCAAGGAAATTTGGAGGCCAAGTTAACACTTGGAACTTTATGCCACGTTCCTCAATCCTTTCCTAAACAATTTTTGCAATGTGGCAGGGCGCGTTGTCCTGCTGAAAGAGGACAATAGAATACTATTGCCATGAAGGGGCTTACTAGCTCTGTAATAATGTTTAGATAGGAGGTTTGTGTCAGCTCCTATCTAAACAAAGTTTCCCTTAAGAACATTGCCAAGAGCATCACACTGACCTGCTGGCTGGCATTCTTTCCATAATGCATCCTGAAAAGGAATGTCTACCTCATGTAAAAGAAAATGTGATTCACCAGCTCAGGCCACCTGCTTCCTTTGCTCTGTTCTCCGGTTCTGATGATTATGTGCCCATTGTAGCTGCTTTCAGTGGTGGACAGGCGTGTGGGGCACTTTAACCGTTAACCTTAACATAAACAGCAAGCTGTGATACACTGTGTGTTCTGACACGTTTCTATCAGAATCAGAATCAGAAAACTTCACTAATTGACTTTTGTTATTACTGCACACTAGGGCATTAACAGAAAAGTTGACTAGTCGACTTCAGAGGCACAAGTCGAAACCCTCTGAGAGAAATCGACTAGTCGTGTGTTTTTTTTTCCTCTCTCTGTCCACGCGCTCGTGTACGCAATACAATCTCTGCCTCTGATTGGCTGACGCTGACACGCGTTCCGTGACTTAACCAATTATTACAGTCCCTTCATAAAAAGGGCGGTATCGTGGCGCGAGTGGAATCTAAACACAGACCCCAGCAAGAGAGAGACATGGCAGCAGAGGAGATAGACACACATCACTTGTATGGAGACAATTCACTCTAAGCACACAAACAGCATGGTAACCTGCACAATATGTAAGTCAGTGTTAAAGTGCAGTAACAGTATCGGCATTCTGCACGGCATCTGACATGCTAACATGGCTAATGCTAGCACTGCAGAGAGTCGTCCAGTCCAGAGGACACTGAGTGGCGCCGCAGCTTAAACTGTTCCCACTTTCTGTTGTGCACTTAAATTTACCAGAAAATTCAAGGTATCAGCCTTTGTTTTGTTTAATTGTCAAGTTGACAGTTAATATTACAGAGAACTTTAATAAAAGCTGCTCATTGTTGGACACCTGTGTTCATCCACTGCATGTGTGTGACGTCATCAAACGACTAGTCGACTCCACTTCGACTTTGTTAACGGACATTCTAGCAACACTAGAATGGCTCAGAAATGGAAAGGTGAATGTCTTGGAATGGCCAAGTCGACCTGAAAAAAATCTTACGTCGTTAGTGCCCTACTGCACACGCACAGAGACTCAAAGACAAGAACAGTATAGAATATAAAGTGTAAATAAATCCAATAAAAATCTCTGCAGAAATACAATGTATGAAATACATTTTACTGTATAAACAAATGTTGGGAATAAATCCTATAGATAAGCAACTTCATTTAAGTGAACTACTAGTAACACAAATGGTGGTTAGGAATATACTACTGCATTTAATAGAGATCAGTAGTACATAAATAATATTGACATAAGTAGTGACATAGTGACATACTATAATCAGCATTAACTTTTTCAGTAATTTGTGCTACAGTAGCTCTTCAGTATGATCCGGCCAGATGAGCTAGCCTCATGTGCATTAATGAGCCTCGGGCTTCCTTTGACCATCTCTGGTAGGAACTAACTACTATATACCTGGAACACCAGGTCAGATCCTTACAATTTCTGCTGCTTTCAACACATCAACTTCAAGAACGGATTGTTCATTTGCCGTCTAGTTTATCCTCATACATTAGCAGATGCCATTGTAACAAGACAATCGATGTTATTCACTTCACCTGTCAGTGGTTGTAATGTTGTGGCTGATCAGTGTGTGCCCTCCTTCATTCTTAGGTAGGTTCACCACAGATTCAGTTTATAATTAGTGTAATTTAATGAGAAATGCCCTAGGTGCGGAGAAGGCTATTTTTAAGTACTGAACCTATTTTCATAGCCACTGTCTGATTAATGACGGCTAACAACATTTTCTCTCATTTCATATTTGCATTCTTTGGTCCCCACGCTTAAAGCTATTTTAGCATATATGTGCTATTTATTTACAACACAGTGAAACAACAGAAACTACTCCAAAAAAAGAACCAATTGGGTTGTTAAAGCACAAAAATGAAACAATGTCAACACTGAATACATGAACTGGTTGACTCAAAAGGAACAAGTTTACATTAAAGTAGGTTTCAGTGAATTAAATATATTTATTCTGTTTGAAAAATAATTATATTCCAACAAAACATGAATAAACTGCACATGAAACATTTCAACTCCATTAGCAGTGGGAGTTTATGTTCAGGGAAGAAAGTGCCCATGTAAATTGTAACATGTTTTTTTTTTAATCTTGCAGGAAACACACCTTCAGTTTAAGATCAAACGGATAACCAGCCAAGAGACTGTGTATCTTCACAAAGGCTGGCAATGCCGGTGGGTACTGTAGACCATATATGTATTCTCCCCACAGACTAAGGCTGCATCCAGAAGTCCTAAAAGTTACTGAACGTCTTCATCGTGACATCACTGCATCCCCTAAGGACAGACAACTTGGAAGAAAGTGACTATACTTTAAATTCTGTTTCATTAGTGTTTATATTTACACTGTGTTCTGTTTATTTTTACACTTGATGTAAAACAAAAACCAGAAAGAAAAGACCAAGCTCAGAAGTAATTAGGCAGACAGTGTGTAGCATATTAGAGTATGGAGTATGGTGTAGCGTGGTCAGAGTATTACGGGTGTGCTTTTGAGCAAACATGGTGACACGGCTTAGTTCATCAACAGCCAACATCAAATGTGATGACACTGAAGTGGATGAGTTGTCCTGTTTCCCCAATAGCTCTTCCAGGGTTGGAGATAAGCAATAGGAAAGGAGGAGGAAAACAGCAGCACGGGCAAATGTTTCTGGATGCAGCCTGAGATTATCTCTAATCGTTACATTTGCCTTGCTTCAGCTGCACATGAGTCAATATATTTTCATTTCCTCCACCACAAGAAAACAATCTTATCATGACATGTTTAATTATAAACCATGATCAGTCCATCTTACCCAAGAGGGTCAAGTGACTGAATTCATACAGACGACTTTTATCTGTTCGTGTTGCAATTAAACTAGAAATATACTAAACGAAAGGAAAGTTTTACAGACTGCACTAGAGTTCTAAGTGCACCTTGGTTACCTTTCATAGAAAATACCAAAAATCATCCTAAATTCATTTTTTACCATGTTGTATAAACTAAGTAGGAGTCTGACAGCGACTAAGGCCCAGCTCTTGACTGGTCTGTATTAATGACTTTAAAATTGTTGTAAGAGCACTGCCGTGCCGTAATCTACAGTGGTTTGCAAAAGTGTTCAAATACATACTTTCCCTCAAACAACATTTATGTTGAGAACTCTTTTGCTCCAGTATATTTTAATTGCCATAACAGATTGTCTACCAACATTAAAAAGATAAAAATAAAAACTGAAATAGGCTAAATGTATAAGTATTCAAATCTATGTGCCTTGTAAGCTCAAGGTATACATAATTAACACATTAAAACACAAATGACATAAAGATGACACTTATTTGACCATAAGTAAATATAATTAGATACTCCAATGAGGCCTTAAATAAGGTTGTCTCTCTGGATATGAAAAGCACACTCTGTAAAGGCAGTTTTCTTTGTTGGAAAATCAACTCAAATGAAGACAAAGAAGCATTCTGGCAATGTGAGAAATAAAATAATTGAATTGCACAAGACAGGAAATGCCTACAAACATATTCAAAGTGTCTGAGTGTCCTGTTAAGCACTATTGTATCCATCATCAGAAATGGAATGGAAATCCAATCATCACGCTCAGGAGTAAAGGTGCATGGGTCTACAATTTCAAGAGCTCTCTGTAATAGGCCTCTATGAGAGGGTAGCAAGAATGAAGCCATTCTTATACAGTTTTATTGTAAGACGAGACCAAAATAGACCTTTTTGGCCAGACTTTGAAGAGGTATGTATGGAATAAATCATTACCCATACCTTAAGAAAGACCACACCTATGGTGAAATATGGTGGTGGCAGCATCATGCTATGGGAATGCTTTTCATCTGCAGAGACTGAGAATCTTGTCAGAGTTGAAAAACCGCACGGTATTGCAGGAGAACATGTCTGCTACACACCTACGGCTTGGGAGAATATTAATCTTTCAACATGACAATGACCTTAACCATAAGGCCAAAGCAACACTAGAATGGCTCAGAAATGGAAAGGTGAATGTCTTGGAATGGCCAAATCATAGCCCTGATTTTAACCCTATTGAGAATCTGTGGCACAAGTTGAAAACTGCTGTCCAGTGGCACCATCCCATCAACCTAGAGGATCTCTATAACTTCTGCCAAGAAGAATGGAGACAAATCACTCCTGAAAAATATGCAAAACAAAAGAATTACAGTGAGAGAATGTAAGAGCTTTCTCTACAAGGTAGTTATGTGTAGGGGCTGAATACTTATGCAAACCTAAAAAAACATATTTGATTTGTTCTTTTTTAGGTAAGAGTGGCCAGATTTTTCGTACTTTGGAAATGTATTGTTACAGCAAAAGAATTCACTTTAAAAATTCACTTTAAAAGGAAATATATGTGTACAAATCATTTGCAGCCCAGAAAATTACAATGACTTTCAAGGGGCTTGAATATCTTTGCTAGCCACTGTGTGACACTAGCACAATATACCTTGGTGTTGTCCCCTGGGATCTGTAACTCAGACAGATGCTTGATTGCTTTTTTGTAGGCATGTGTGTGACACTTATCTTCCTGTCACAATGATTACCAGCCCCTAGTGTTACCTGATGCTCCCATTTCCCATATCTTTTTTTTTACCAGTTATCTGGGTTGCCTAAATACCGTGTTCTCTATAAACTGCCAAATTCTCCATCATCCTGCTGTTTTACATCCAGTGTATGTCCAGTCATCAGAAGTCATTGTAGACTGGCTTATCTTTATTGCTTCTTGATCCAGTCTAGTTCCTTACCTTTAATCCCATCCAAACATTTCTGAATACAACTTCACTATCTAATACCACACAGAGGAAAATGCGTTCCTTATACTCTTCTTATTTCTCGCCTATTACAGGCATGGATAAAGATATTGTCTAGGCTGCTTTGCTACAATGTTTATTATGAAACTCATCCAAACTTCTCTTTAAAAATTCTTCCCCTTGGCCTACCAAATGCATAATTATAAAATGCATTTGTATATTTCTAGTTAGCAATTTCCAGGGCCTCTTTATGCTTTTGTAATGCACACACTGTTTTCAAAGGGTGTTGCACATGCATAAGAAAAAGTTATACATATTAATTTCTCTGAGTCACACTCAGCACAGCACTTTGTGAACTATCTATGAGTAGCAGTTGTCTGTGGGTATTGGTTTGAGAGGAAGCTTACAAACGTGTTCAATTACTAACAAGAAATGTGAAACTATATCCCACAGAGTGGGAGAAAATGAGAGTGGGTCAATATGAGGTTTACAAAAACATTGTCATGTAAGAATGAATGGGGCTTTCTGTGTGCAAACATCCTGTCTCACGTTTCCCTTCCTGACAGGCTTCATACTTAGATAACAATTCTATTCAATTGTCTTAAATATGTCAATAATGTAGTGTCGTGAGGCCTCCAGGACTGGAATTGGGAAACAATGCCCACCTCTGCAGTTGGGAAACTACCAAAACAAACAAACAAACAGACAAACAAACAAACAACAAAAAACCCCAAACAAAACATACAGAACAAGTTAACTTGCATTTGTTGGCAAATTTGTCTGTTTACTTTGTTTAGCTAAATTCTCACTGTACATCATCGCTGTCACATTATAGTCATAAGTGATGAACAGTCACTTTCTAATATAGCATTAATACGGTTGTGCATGACTTATAAAACTAAGAGCAAATGACATTGCAGTAGCACATTTTCTCCTTCAAAAATGACAGATATGCTGGGTAACACAAATTACCCGCATGCATTCACTCAGCTGATTAACTACTTTTTTCAAAAAGTCAAATTTGCATAAAAACACATTTTTACTGATGTTTATTTATTGTGGCAGTTTTACAAAATAACGTTTCTGCTTTTTTGGTTGTCTTTGATGTTACATGCCCCTTCAGGCATGTAACATAAACAGGCTTTAACTGAGCGTTGGTCATTAAAGTGAATGACTGAAAATCATGTTGAATTTGATTGGTTCTACCTGGTACAGCAATAAGTATCGTCCAATCACTGTTACATTATTCACTGTGTGCGTGTGAGAGTGTGTGTGTGTGTGTGTGTGTGTGTATGTGTGTATGTGTGTGTGTATGTGTGTGTGTTGCACAGAGTAAATCACACACAGCAGTGCTACTGGAGGTTTTAAACAGCACAGTGTCACTGCTTGGCTGAGGACAGTCCACTAACAAAACGTATCCAGCAAACAGAACCCTGAACACTGATGAAAAACTAGAAGCTAACACATAACACAGAGAAATAGAATACAGTTGGAATACAGTCCGTAATTGTGAAACAGGGATACAAGGTAGGTGTACCTAATCATCTATGAACCAATTAATGTGGCCATATATATATCTATCTATCTATATATATGATGCTGTATTTTTAAACTGTATGTTCTGTGGTTAGGGTTGGGTTGTTGATGTAGGCTTCCAGCACATGGAACTCATGGAACTAACCCACACATACTGAACGTAATACTCGATATTACGTTGCTGCGGAATAGCATTGCTGCTGAACATGTGACTTTTACCCAGTGTACTCCAGCCTTTTTGAGTGAAACCAAAACGAGCAGTGAAGCTAAGATAGGCTACTGGTATCATTATCTACAGGCGCTTCCTTTCTTTGTCTCCTGAACAAAAAATACATCGAATGGATGCTTATGTCTTTTAGCAAGCTTTAAATGGCAGACAATTAAAAGTCCGTCAATATTGAGATAATGGGCATCTCAGCTGTGATAACTGTGGCACCAGACTATGCGACTATGCTCTCTTTTCTTCATTGTGCAGAGTGACGGAAAGTTCTCCCCAGGAAACCCCATCTGTGTACAGAACAGTTGCATTAGTGTGCACCCCCCAGCCCACCAAGTTTCCCGCCCTTTTGTTTCTGAACAGAAGGAGACCAATGGGAACAGTGCCATGCTCCATTGAATGGGGTTCGAAGCCAGAAGAAGCTTAGCTTAGCGCCTTCACTCAAGTCTGCTTTTACGCTTGTCCGAACATCAAGCCAGGACAAGAGAAGGGAGGGGGGAGCGCTGAAGAGAGGAGGAGAGCGGGAGGAGAGGGAAAGAGGGAGGGAGAAGGGGGAGAACCACACAGCAAGGCATCGTATCGGCTGTTCTGTGCTTTGAGTCATCTGTCAGATGCATGGCCGCATCTTTCTCCTGCATTGGCTGGTTTTAGTGGCTCCCTGTTCTTCACGTCTCAGCCTGTACAGCAGGTGTAGCGTGTGAGTATAAACTTTTATTTGTCACGGGAGGCACCATGTGAGGCATCCTGGATGCTGCGCTCAGAGGATGCACCACTAGACATTTAGAATCTTGCTCCACAATGTGGGGGGTAGTAGTGGGACAGAAACAGTCTCCACGTGCTACTGTGCATGCCCTGGACATGCGTGGCTTTCATTGTCCCTTTATGCGCTTATGCTGATCTGCATTGCGGTTGAATAACTTTCAATGGGAAATTTCTGGAGTTGCTCAAAGAATGTGAACAGCTTGTTTTAACCAGTCATCTGCAGTCTTTTTGTTTGGTTGCATCTAACTCTGTTATTTTTGTAATGCTCTTAGTTTTGTAAGCGTGATTCTTTGACTTCATAGGTTTCATATTTCATTAAAGTTTGCAATTGCTAATTACAAAGGTGTTTTGATGATATTTGCCCGCAAAATAGTTAGAGAATTGTATCGTGTCTTAGTGTGGTGGTTTAGATATGCAGCTGATATTTTTGAGTATGAGGAACCAATTGCACAGTTAAAGCAGTTTCAGTGTTTGGACCTTATTATAGCGTGTCCAGCGTTTGAAGTGAATACAATCAAGCATCATTACTACAGACTTTAAATGCGTATC
>JBBPCX010068206.1:0-12435 GCA_037974365.1 Hydrocynus forskahlii | reverse complement strand
TGACAACTATACACTGTTTGTCTTAAGCGTTGCCTGTAATCAATCTAGAGTGTGTGAAACCGAAATAACAGGAACTCGGTTACATCCCAACATCCCATGTCAGGTATGTCAGGTCCGATGTCCTTTCCCAAATTCCCCCTGAAAGCAGAGAGAGTCCTCCCAAAACTTCTCCCTTTGTGTAAGAAA
Organism: Hydrocynus forskahlii; assembly: GCA_037974365.1. Lineage (NCBI taxonomy): Eukaryota > Metazoa > Chordata > Actinopteri > Characiformes > Alestidae > Hydrocynus > Hydrocynus forskahlii. The sequence continues at coordinate 12,249 of JBBPCX010068206.1, read as the reverse complement.
GAGAAGTCACACCGAGGGGAAATCGTAATGGGGGCTTCTGAAAAGAGCATCTGACACATCTTGGATTTATTGTAGGGACATTGTAGCCCTGCAACTGTGTCCTAATGAAAACATTTTCACACAGTGCCTAAGTCTCATGGCACCAAAGAGAGTACAGCCTCTCTCTCTCTCTTCCACAGAGCTAACGAAGCCCTGGAGGCTGAGTAAAGTCTCCTGTTTATTCAAATTAGCCCAGCCAAAAGAGTCGCATTTACTGTGAGGGGTGCTTGTCGTGGCGTGTATCTGAAAAGAGGATCTAACACATTTGTGTGATAAATCTTCTCAGAGCCTGCTAGCCTTACACCTTTGCGTGGAAAGTTAATAGTCTAAAAAAGTTCAATTAGTGGTTTTCTACTGTGGTGTATGAAGAGAAAAAACTGTCTCTAAGTTGACATTCAACAACATCAGACTCCAATTTGTGAGAAGTGACTGCATGTTAACTACATTCCTTTGCTGTCAGAATTAACAGTACATCATTGTTTCTCAACAGCGTTGTAGATACATTCTGGTGTTGCGTTTTTATCCCATGAAGGCCAGGGTGCTCCAGGGTGACCTGGAGAAAACCGAGCAGCTAGATGTCTGAACACTCATACAAAGAACACCATGGTATTATTTTATATGAAGAACTAGTAAGTGGAGCCTGAATGTCTAGCAGACTTTCGTACCTCGTTACCTGGGGATTTCACACTACCACAGGGGTCGCATAAGCCTTAGTTCATAACCAGCAGTGGTGTATTGATATGTGAGAGACCGTCTAAACAATACTTTCCTACACACACACCTCGCTTTCTCAACAACGTTGTGGTTGTTTTTAGAATTAGACAGTTGTGTTGAGATTTTTATCTCATGAAGTTCTGCTTAACTTAACAACACTTATCGCAACGCCATCATTTTTGTATTATCGATGAATCTGAGTTTGTTTAAAATAAATTTGAAAGAAAGCTAATGGAGAGGATTGTTTTACAAATAATAGCAGGAGTCTGATTGTTTGGTGGGGGAGAATCTAACCGATGGACCCCATTTGTCCATGGGGGCCTAACTCCCGCCCAATTGGGTCGATGTGGATATAAAGGGGAGACCTGTGGAGAGAGAGAACAGAAAATTAAAGTCTGTTCAAACCATATGACTTTGTCAGCAGAAAGAAGAAAGACACAAGTATGGCCTGTCCAGAAGACCCTGTGGAGGAGCGTGCACGAATAATCCAAAGGGCATTCAGACCACCATCTCCAAGGGACTTTCATGTTGGGGGTGTGTTTTGAACTGTAGGAATGTTATACACAGCAATTCTTTCTTGTACTGGGGAGTTAAATGGAATCCTGCTTGGGAACAGGAGTTATGCCTGCCTGCCTTACCTTTTAACCCCTTACCCAGAACCTCAAACTGAGGCAGAGAAGGCATAAAGCAGAGAAGGCCACCCACAGCAGAAAAAGGGCATAAATCTAGATGATCTTTGGCCAACAATAGTCGAGGTTCGACATTCATACACACCACATTTCTTTTAGACCAACTTTTCAGGCGAACATATTTCTTTCTGTAGATTTAGGTGCCTGATAGGCATCAGAGTAAGGCCAGACCGTGCAGGCAATATTGTGTAGTTCTATACAACATTGCACACATACGCCGGGAGAGGCGCCCACACCGATGGCGGAGGAGCAGTGGGAGGACATTCCTGCTCCTGAAGAGGGAACAAATGGAAGGAGTGTGAGGAACCTTTATAGAAACTCCTATTTCACAGCCACTGGTGATGGTCATGCCTCCGCCGTTCTGAATTTAAAAAAAAAAAATGTAAAAAACACATGCTGAAAATTGAGAATTTTCTTTATTCAAAGATGTGTATTAATCAGACATGTTTTGAAGCTGTGGAGAGAGAGAACAGAAAATTAAACTGTTCAAACCTTGACTTTGTGCTTCAAGTGTGTACTTACATCCTTCTCTAGTTTCTTGATGTCTAACTTTTATCAGAAGCCTTTTGTATTCAATGTCTAGCTTCTCCCTTTCAGCAGACAGGAGCAGCTTTCTTTTATAAATGGCACATATATCCTGTGACGAGGGATAATGGGTCACAAGGAAGCTTAGTATGTTGGTTATAATAAGTAGTAGTTACTCACTTCACTCCTTGCTGTAGTGGTGTGGTTTAATCATGCAGTAAAATATATTGTTAATAAGTTCTTCAGACTCCAAACACATCCAAAGCATTTCATATGTGGTCGTACCTCTGGCACGTCAGTGTCTGCCGACACGGTTTCCTCATCAACAGCCCTAGATGTACTGGGGACATCAAACTGCAGAATGAGGAATAGGAAAGCTGGTGAAGCAACAGAAAATTGCATGACACTATCCTTTATTTAAAACAGAAAACATTACATATTTACACATGGGTCAAGAGTCTCATGGACTGATGTGGCTGTGGGATCAGCCAGAGATATTTATCTCCTCTCACTGCAGAGACAGGCATACCAACAGTTATCAGAGATCACTATTAAAGGAGTGCGACCTAGAGGAAAAGTGGACAATACCTTCTACATATTTTTCCTGTGCACCTGAGGGGATGATCTCTGTTGATATCCCCCTTCTGTTCCTTCCACCTGAGGTCGTCCTTTACTGAAGCTCAGTGCCAGGTCCCCCCACCAGCAGCAGTGGCCTGGCTCACTTTCTTTGTGGCTACCATTACATTTATGAAATTTGTAAACTATTGTGATCAAACTGACATTTTTTCATTAGATACTGACCACTGTGGAAGATATTTTTTATATTTAGTTTTCACTTGCTGCCAGGTTCTTCTCTCTCTTCTGTTGAGATGTAATAGAGAAGGATGGATATTCAAGTCAATGAATATGCAAGAGGGTCAGTGGAGATCAAAACCATCTAAGTCAGTAGAGCTATATATAACAACCTAGTCTTTGTAGTCATGGCGATTATACATGGGCTGAAACTAATTTTTCTAGACCACTGCTGAGTCACACAGATCATCAATTTAAGTTTATAAAGTGAAAAGTGAAAGTGACCATACTGTCATACATGAACATGCCACAGCAAACAGTGTGAACAGCACAAAATTCAACCTCTGTATTTAACCCATTCTCCAAGTGAGGCAGGGGGCAGTCAGGAATACAGCATCCAGCGGTAGGGATAGTACCTTGCTCAGGGTACCTCAGAGGTGCCTAGCAATCTTGGGAATCAAACCCACGACTTCCTGATCGCAGGGCGAACACCCTAACCACTATGCCACCAACTGTTATTAATGACATGGAAAGACAAAATGCAATTTAAAGTAGGCTACTCTATGGAGCATAATGAATTACATATGACTTATAAAGTAAAACGAACATATGAAGCCAATAGAGAGAAGGGCCTGATGGCCGGGAGGTTCAAACTGGGAAACTTCTTGCAGCGAGGTGACAGTTTAATTTTAATGTACCACTGTACCATAAAATCACGATATTCCGAAATACTCCTAACATGTACATGCCTTACGCATTTAGCCTGTCTGCTATATAGTATTGCCTTTTTTTGTTATAATGTCTTTATATTCTTCGTATAGTTCCATTAGAAGCGCTTGCTGAAAAAAGCCGCTCTCGTTTTTGCCCTCGTTCCGCGCCATTTCATCTACGTCTCGGCAATCAATTCATTTGGGCTTCCTGAATATCTTGGGTGCGCGTGCTACGTGAGACTATACAAGTCTGTCTTGAATTAGCCTTGATTGGAAAACCCTGATCTGCGTTAGTGGAACGTCTTGAGGCTTAATTGGGAGATGGCGCTAGTTTGAGTGTCACTTTTTCGGGTAAGTCTGGCTTTCTTTAACTACTTTCATGGAATACCCCCCAGGTGTGCAGTCTTTGTAGACCCACCCCTTGCACATAATGCACGGTAGCATGCGTGACAACTTACCCTAACTGACATTTTAGCTCTTTTGGAGGCTAGTCCTCACATGTATTAGCCTAGCTAAGAAAAAACTGAATGTAACCCGTAGGGTAGGGAGGACTTTTATTTTGACAGCTCATGCTGTAGGACACCATTACTGCTGCTGCGGCCTCGTGAGAGTATCAGTAGTATCGTTTGGTCTCGTTGTTAATTGGCGGCACCATTTAAATAGCGCTGCTCTGAGGGCTTCTTTAATGGAAAACCCGGTACACAGGTTAAGGGTTTTAGACGCTTTGCAAACAGAGTGCAGAGTGGGCGTGTAGGCTGGGGGAAGCATGATCCTGATGGTGGAATGGAAAGAGGAACGCAAATTGCGTAACGTGACTCTGGGTTCCCTAAGGTATTGAAAAGACTGCTGCTGTTATCAGGTACAAGTTTTTGTGAACTTTTATTTCTGATTAATAAAGGTGAGATTTGTGAGTGATTTTATCTTTTTCTCCACGTTTCTGTTTTTTTCCCCTTTGCTCTTAGTATTGTTTCGAGGTTGTGGTTTATGACTGGGTTGCCCCAAAAGTCTGTTAGCTGATGTGTTTCTGCTAAATATCTTACCTCTTAGATTCAGTGGCACTCTTCGAATGGCCCATGGGCTAATTATCCACTGGCTCTCCTGTTACCTGTTGATTGTGGGGAAGCTCAGTGTTTGAGTTGTGTGGATGTGTATGTATTTTTTGTTTTACTTTTATTTTGTGATGGGTTTATTTCATTTATTGCTGTGTATGGTGTGTTGATTTACTTTAAGACCTGGGTTATAGGAGACTGTCAAGGGGTAGCATTAGTTTACGGAACAGCAGAACTGTGATAGCTTTGTTAATATCACTTAAGCTGACGAAAGAGTGTAATTAAAATTTGTTGGACGAGTATCTATTTCCTGTTCCATACTGCAGTGGGTGACCTGGTGCTAAATAAACAGCTGTCTTTGTACTCTCGTCCCAAATTGTTTCTGTGTGCCTCCTGGACCACATTTCCAAAAGTGGTGTGTAGTGGGAAGGTCGCACTAACTAAACTGTAGCTCTCTATACTTTAAAATGGTAATTATTTCACTGTCAACCCATGGTGTAATGAGTTAGAAGAAAAAACCTGAGATGCCTCCATTTACTTTTGCATATGAAAAACAAATAAAGTTGTCTCACCTCAAGGTTATGCTGGTTTCACCTCTACTGTCAATGTAGATGACCTCTGACACGAATTATGAACACTTCTGTGTCAACAGTTTTGATCAGTGCCTTCTAATGGATGAGATATAACTGTGACAACCAACCCCGCTCTCCCCTACCCACTTGGACAATTGTGTCATCATCCACAGAGCCACTACGCTGCTGTAGCTCGCGTCAGATCTACGGCTTTCTTGTTCACGACGAACCAATTCACGATGGCTTGCTACATATACAGAATGTTATATTGCATATTGAACATGATTGATGGTAGACTATTTACCAATACTTTCTTATTTGTTTTGTTTAACAGGGACATAGATATTTCATCGGTCAAACAATCGATGCAATTTGTGGAGTTGAAGGTCGTGACATTTTTTGAGTGTTCAGTTTTAACATGGTTATCATTTATAGCAAATCTCAAACATTTTGCTACTATTTAGGTAGTGTTAACTAATGATTTGTCTATATATATATATATGTACCAACAGCCGAGATCTCTACAAACACATAAGTGTTTAGAGAAAGAATAACAAAAGAACTAAATGAGGTAAAGGGTGTTGAAACAATTAAATATAGCCAAAAAGAGGTAATCAACAAACTGAAACCTGATCAAAGACATTAGCTAAATCGCCAGCTTGTCTACAGGTGACTGGTGTGGTCTGTCTGGTGCTTTAGGAGGTCTTTCAGAGTGCTTAAACGAAAAAGGGAAAAAAAGAAAAAGAATTGTAGTTAAAATTCACAGATATTCTTTATCTGTTCGTAATACAGAAGTTTACCTTTCATTATTTTTCACATTGTATCAACAAACTACATCTCTGTCCTGTTGATTAAAACGCTGTTGTAAAAATGTGTGTATCAGTGTCACAACCAAGCAAACGCACACGGTTTATAGCAGTGCGTCTGATATTACTTACGATATCATCACTTTCAATAATGCTATAAGTGTAATTCGTTTAAATTTACATGCAGAGAATGACCCGCAAGACTCGGATAGTGCATCTGATGGTAATCTTTCGGAATAGTCTAATGTCATACTGATCATTTAATTTCAGAGACGTATCGACCACGGCTATGGAGTCGTACATGATTAGCATGCATAATGTTCCGAGTGACATTGTTGACTTCTCTAGAATACTAGTGGGGATAATGGTGTTTTTAACATCTCTTTAAGAGGGTCCAGTCTTTCTTCTGATGTGAATACTATACTATCCGCATTGGAAAATTACTCTCTGGAACATCTCCTTAGTGTGACAAAGTCTTGCAGAGCAATCAGCTGATTACGACGGACACTATAGAGCTTACAGTTTCTATAACAAGGTGTCAGAAGGGTGCGCAGAAAATTGGTCGACATGTCGCACAATCAGGTCGTCAGTAAGAACAATATATATTCTGCCCCGTTAATGTGTCCAACAAACTGTTTCGCAATCTGTCTAGTACATTACCTTAACCCACAGGATATTTTAAGCTTGTCGGAGAAGCATGCTGCCGACATACAGACCAAAGCCGGTTTCGGTGTAGGACATGAGGTGGGATTTAAGGATGTTTTAATGTTTAAGCGTCTGTTAGATGTTAAATTTGTAGTCTTCTACAAGTCAGACGCTGGTAAGTTGCTGAAATATCTGACAGGAAAATCCCCACAAACTTGGGCATTCTTAGACATTCATGGCTGCCATTACTATGGCATAGTGAATCTCAAAGCTTTCTTAGGTGTACCGTATGTTCGTCAGTTTTGCTGCGTGGCTTATACCAGTCACAGGAATCACACCTGTAAACATATGAGAGACTGGGGAAGCCTAGATATTGCGATGAGTGTGGAAGATATTGCAAATCAAACGAATGTTTTGAAAAACACAAACTACCCATTACTACGACTCAAAAGGATGGGGCTCCTGCACAGTGTGATGTTACAAAATATTGTAAAGATTGTAACAGGCGTTATGATGTTAGTGTAAGAAAGCCAAAACCCCACAAATGGACTGTTGGCAGGTGTGTGCACTGTAGTGAAGAACTAACGCCCGACGCCAAACACAACTGTTACATTCAACCTAAAAAGCCGAAAAAAATAGACAAGTATATTTTCTTTTACTTTGAGACTGGGTTTGAAGACGGAAAACACAGTGTCAGCTTCGTTTGCGCCATAACTTTTGATGGTGAGGAATTTACAGCAGAAGGGTCTGATTGTGTAGACAAGATTTTCAATAAGTTTAGACGTGCCAAGTATACAGGCTATACATGGCTGTCACACAAATGGGTGTTACACCTAAGATCACTATGATGGGGTGTAGATTGATTTTCATGTATGACGAGGCGTTTAAACAACGGTACATATACAGTTATTCCTTTATGCCGATGGGTTTAGCCAAAACGGAGGCTCTAAATCTGACTTCTGAGAAGGGATACTTGTCACACAAGTTTAACACACGGCAAAATGACAACTACTGTGGTCCCTACCCTGACAAGTCGTCTTATGGTTATGAAAACATGTCTGATAAGGACAGAGCTGCATTTGATGAGTGGTATACAGTGGCTGCCCACTGCGTTTTCGACTTTAAAAAGGAGCTTTTTAAATACGGTAGAAAATGTCGTTCTACTTTGGAAGGCTTGCATAAAACACCGTAAAAAGTTTAGCGAATGTACAGAGCTAGACCCCTTTAGCCAAACAACTCTGGCATCATGCTGTATGGCCGTGTACAAGTCACATTTTCTCCCCAGAGACACGATAGCCCTTACACACAACAACGTGTATGGTAACCAGCACAAATAGTTTTCAGACATCTCTACCGAATGGCTAGAATTTGTCAGGACGACTAGAAAAGTAGATGTGCAGGACGCTCTAACTGGAGACGAGGTTTCGATCGGGAAATACTATGCTGACGGCTATTATGGAAAAAAAACGGTGACCGAATCAGTGCATGCATTGTTAGAGGAAATTAAATCTTTTAAAAAGACGGGGGCACACGATTATACCAGCCAGTGGTTCAGAATCCTTGACCGGGGCACAAGGGTATAGAACAACAGTCGGGGTTCGAAATCTGTCCTATTCCCAACACCACAATTGGATGCGTCAGCGTGGCTTGGTTTTTAAACTCTTTGCTATTGTATTGTTAGTGTTTTGTATGTTTATTGTTATACTTAAAAATAAATGTCCATTTTCTACATTGGGTGATATAAATGTATGATTGTTACCATGAAATATTGCAATTGTATCATGCCTATTTGTAAAATAAATTGTTTGCAACACAACACTGTTCAGAGTTTTTGTTTAAATATCTTTGGTACGTGAATTATTTTTTATAAAAGCATTACACTCTTGTACACATTGAACATAACAAAACATATTTGTGATAGACACAGTTGTAATTTCTTTACAAATAATGAAACCATATACTTTTCAATCAAATTATCTGTATATTTACACATTACATCCTCATGGGTTAGACCTCTTGACATGTAATGGCGAAAGAAAAACCGCACCACACGTAACAGCCATAAACTCTTGTACCTGTTTGCTTTAAAATTGCATACTTGTACAAATGTTTTTTAAAAATGTGTAAATGGCTGATGGGAACAACTTGCTGTCAGGTTTGTTACCGAAACTATCAAAAAAACACCTGACGCAATCCTCGTTTATGTACACGGCCAGCCAATGCTCTCCTGGCAGGTCTGAGCTATGTGTGTTAATTATTACGGATGTCGGTAGCTCTTGCACATAATTTTTGGGTAATTGATCGCATGCTAGAATGCCAAGAAAATGTGTGTTTGCCGAAATCTTATCCATAACAGCAGTCAGTTCAATAGTATTTATGGTCTCAGTAGTAATCCAGCAGAACCTGTCTACAATTGGACACCTCAATTATACTGTCAAATATGGCATAAACTATCAAATTAAGTGTTTGGACTGGAAGCCCATTTCAGACGACCACTCCCAATGTTTCCTGATTTAATTAGCGACAAATGCTGTCCATGCTCTTCATCCGGGGTGAGGTTGCACGCGTAAAGCGTGCATCAGTTCAAAAAATCTTCTGTTGATAGCTAATGACTTATTTTTTAGATGTCTCCCGGTTGCTAGAACTAGCTGGTAGAACTCACGCACAGTGGACCCCTCCAGGTATCGCGGTTGTAAGGGTTTGGCTGGAAATTGCTGACCATCTACATATACGGCCAAGAATACCAAGTCGTAATGCTTAAATGCAAACGGATTCTTATCATATGCGCCTGTAAAGGGATCATTGTCTACCATACCTATTACAATAGATTTGGGAAGTTTTTCTAAAAACAAATTTTCTTGATTGGAAACGTGGGTGCCCGCGTTTATTGAGAATTTTTTTTAGATATACCCTGCCAATCTGACATTTAGCAGTGGTGGTCACTAATGCTTGAGCATGCGCTAGTCTCACAGCGGATGATACGGCGACTTTTTTAACAAATGAGGCTTCAACAATACAGGTTTTGTACTGTATAGCGTTGTTTCGTATTAAACAAAATTCATCCTTTTGTACGGATACATTTTAATGTCGACACCGTTCAACATGATCTTTTCTTGAAAAAATATATCACTGTGGATTGGAGACAGTAATTCTTTCACATTGCTGGCGTCTGAAAATGCGGCCCGTTTTTGTAGTCCGTGATTATTGCCAGGCAGGTCAGTAGTGTCTATGTCCGGCTGTGTCCTTGTAAAACAATCCTGCTGAGAACACAGATTCCAGGGTTTCGTGGTCATAGTTAATCAGACACTTTATGACACTATGATAAGGATGGGTGTTTGAGCTTTGTGCAATCAGACGGTCCCCCAATTAAACATCAACTTGGGAGAAAATGGTAGCACCGGGGTGTTTATCAAACCCACTGGGGCTCCGGCGGGTATATCCGTATGTGTAAACAGAGGCATGTTTAAATCTGTATAATCCTCGCCATTGCCTGCAATGAAAAAGTCCAAAGGCGCCATATCAGAGAGTGCTGAAATAGGTGGTTCTGCCACATATGTGTTTTTATCTATAGCGGTTTGTGTCATGGGGACTGTAAATGGGTCCAACTCTGATTTGACGCACTCTTCGGACGTTCCATGAATTAACGCCATGATTAGAAAATGGTTTTACAATTTTATTTTGCTTGAGGTCCTTTGCAGTGTTTACTCCTCGATTTCCTTTTTGACACTGGACGTTTATTACTATTTACACTCCTTTTCAGACAGCGGGTGCGTCTCATGCCAGTTGGTCTTTTTGCCGATCTGGGTTGCATCACTGACATTCCTGACCATTTTCGTTGTGATGGGCGTGCATAACATTACCCACTACATCGCTAACAATGTTTTTAGTGGCTGTCTTTGGATGGGGTTTTGCACTACTGAAACCTTTTTTCAATAGTGGTACTGCCATTCGGAAAAGCCCCCTGAAAAGCCACCCAGTTCTGGCCCCATACATAGTGTGACCGCCTACATACCCAGGCAGTAGCCCGTCGTTTTAAAAAAGCCTTTTTTGTTTCACAGGTCTGAAACTGAGTTTTGCGACTACCTTTCTGTACTTAAACGGTATGTATCGGTTCTGATCCGACTTTACCTCTATCGCTATGTCGCTAATGTGTGCTTTAGACACACTTACATATTTAATAGTGACCACATCTTTGTTTTTCCCTGTTATATGTACACATTGTCACAGAGGCACAAAATAGTCCCCCACAAACTGATCGTCTGTTATGTCGCTATATACAAATAGGGAATGCTCGCCACCATACAGGTTGACGGGGTGATGAACATATGTTTTACCATGCATCTTCGGCACCACTGTCGGGTTGAATGCAACACCGGCAATGAAGCTTAAAATGGTGCCGAGTTTTCCACAGAAAGTTAGAATTGTGTTGTTTAGAGAATCTACTAAAATTTTGTTTGCTGTTTCGTCATATCCAACTCTTACACCACCATCATGACCGGGATTCGCAGCATACTGTTGGAGCTGATTACTGATCTTGCTGACTATGGTCTGAATAGATGGGTAATAACCCTCCATGTATCTTGTTTTTTGTCGACCGATGTGAAATTGTGTCAGTAACAATCATGCTCTCAATCATGCAACAATCAACGTCTCAAACGGTCTTGGGTACTGAAATTCTATTAGACCAACCTCCCACAGACCCTTTAATATTAGTGACCTTGCAAGCTTGGTTGTGTAAGTAGAAATTTTGTTGTCTGGATTCACACTCTTGAGACAGATCGTACAGCAGTGTTACGTAAAACTCCTCATCGGCCATGATGTTGTGCGGAATGAAACACACAGCCGTCGGGACTCTGGTTTTAAAAAGGTCTAAATGTTAATGACCTTTCTTTCAGAGACCCAGCTGTGAAATTTTGAAGGCCATCCTAACCATTTCACTAAGACCTTATATTTTTTCCCCGCTTTCTTTCTGTCTAAAATCTTTTCCACTTTAAATGTTTTATCCCTATCAGCAGTGATTTTCTGCAGTTCTTCTTCTTAAAACACTCCTAATATATCGCTGCCATAGTCTTTCAACTTGTAGACTGGTGGTATTCAGGGGATACATTCAGATATGGTAAAAAAATTAATGTGTGAAGTTTTGTTTACAACCCATCTAACGATGTCACCTGTTTTGTATCTTTTACGTGGCACCATACAGTGTTTTAAATCATTTTCTTTGGAAACGTCTGCAGGTTTCATCCCGATGCTCCGATGATAACTGTTGTTGTAGGATGAAATCAAATCAGGCAATACATCCATATAACGCTTAGAATTGACAGCTGTTAGATACCTCCACGTTCTAGACCTAATAGTTCTGCTGAAGTGTTCATCCACACTAGCTTTTAGTTCACTTCCCGTGGCAAAATGAAGAATTCCATATTTAGACAACATGCCATAAACCACGACACTATTTCTCTTATAGTTAGCGCGTACGGGTCTGTGAAGCAGGTAGGTATCCTCCCCAGATAGCCACTCAGAGACCTGTCGGTCGGACAAACACACTCCTGTGTCTTTTAACACAGCCTCTTTTAATCTTGTTTGACCACCAAAAGATCCCTCGTTGGAGGGTGTATAGTAAGCTACTTTTAAACCCCATCATGGTGATTTTAGGCGTAACCCCCATTTTGGCAAAATGGTCCAACAGTATGTAATTGTCAAAACCTGCA
>JBBPCX010068205.1:0-12436 GCA_037974365.1 Hydrocynus forskahlii | reverse complement strand
TATGTATATATTTCTTTTATTATACAAAATATTTTTATCTTATTTTATTTTTAGTCTTTTTTATTATTATTGCTGACAAATAATGAATTTTGACATGAAATACTATATAGAGAAAAATGTTTTGTTATTAAAATGCTGGTTGGTACAGTCTGTGCACATGCCATTTGTAATTCCAAACAAATCAAATTACTTATAAGAGGGTTGAATACTTTTGCAAGATGCCATGATTCATTATGGGGCAACTTTCCAACACAACTGGATTTTTTGTTAACTTATTTTACAAATACCAGACAAATTTAAATGCAAATTTTAGTGGAAATATGACATACCAGAGTAAAGTACACCTTTGAAGTAACTGCACATCAAACAGCCAAGGCCTCAGAAAGAGAATGAAATACTAGCATACAGGGCACAGAACCACATGTGAAGTTCAGAAAGAAAGTACAAAGGGCATGAATGCTCTTGTGAATTATCGCTATAGCTCATTGGCCAGTTGAATGCAATAAAGGAGGAGGAACCAGATTCCTCTGGGCACAGCAGGAGATGAGTGCTGCTGATGCTATTACCTAAACAGCAGAGCAGCCAGTAAATCTGCAACATGTCTCAGACTGCACTCCACTATGACATATTGGACAAGGGGGCACTTTTGGAGTTTGCTGACATGCAGTATTTATTGCTCAGCTCATCAACTTTACGTTAGGTAAAAGTAGCATTGCACATGTTGCACGTTATGTTGCATTCGTAAGTCAAAATCCAACTGTGCATCAAGGTATATAACTTAACAATAATAAGAACATTATACAGACATTTTTCTGTCATGGAAGCAACTTTGCCTACAAATATAACATTATTATACAGTGAAAAAGCTCCAAAAGAATGATTATGTCCCAGTATGTCCCATTAGATGAATCTGAATCTGTATCAATAACCGTCATTTTTGTTTTAACATTGTTTAATGTAACAATTAGTTCCAACCATACAGTCTGACTGACTGACCTAAGGTGTTGTTCTGTCCTACTTATTTCCCAAAATAATTAGACAGGCAGCTAACTCATCTCTCAGTCACCACACCGTATAAGTTCGGTCAACTCGTTTAATGTTCATTACTGAGAGAAGGTAAAACAACAATGCCAGGATGGCTTATCAGAGGGTAAATGAAACTGGATACAAATTGAAAAACTCTCTAAACTGAAAGAACTCTGAACTGTATGTACATTCTGCTGGCACTACCTTATGATTGATTGATTGACTGATTGATTGATTGATTGATTGATAGATAGATAGATAGATAGATAGATAGATAGATAGATACTTTATTCATCCCAGAGGGAAATTCACAATTTCCAGCAGTAAGAAGTAGATTAGCTAAAAATAAAATAAAGTAAAATAAAATAAAATAAATAAAATAAAATAACATAATAACATAATAACATAATAGCATTATGATGACGTAGATGTGTGACAGTAAAAAACACAACACTACACAAAATGTCCAGCAGAAGGAGCAGAACTAAACAAAATTAAATAACTCTGTCATGGGCAGACAGCATACTCTCCATCTGGTATCTCTAATAGATACAATAACTTATTACTCCACAATCAATGTTCATTCCTCCAGCTGTAGAAGCAAAACAGGCTCTGTCACTGGTCTGAAAAGCAACCCAGAACTTCTGTCTTTTGTGAGTTTTTTCCACCTTGCACACTCTACTATCTGTGTCAGGAAATGTCCTTGTCACACGAGCCATAGGCCATTAGTTTTGTTGGGTCTGATGGTTCCTCAGAAGTACAATGGCTCCCGGCAGGATGTTGGGTCTATCAGTCCACCACTTCTTCTGGCCCTGCAAAATAGACAGTTACTGCTTAAGCCATCTGTCCTAAAAATCCTTGGCCAAGTTCTGTACTTGTCTCCACTGTCTTTTATAGAGATCTCTACCTGCAAAGGTTCCAGAGGGTTTAGGACAGGATGCAAACTTGTGCGTTAATAGTGTTGCAGGGGTAAGCACTTGAGGGTCTTCAGGATCCGTTGAAACTGGTGTCAATGGCCTTGAGTTCACTATAGCTGTTACTTTTGCCATCAGTGTGACAAATACCTCATGAGTAAGTTTGGAAGGTTGTTGCAGGAGCATAGAATCTAATATCTTTCTTGTGACTAGGGGTGGGAATCGAAACCCGGTTCCGATTAAGAACCGGTTCTAATTTTGCAAAGCCCTGGAATCGTTTACCTCCGGCATTATCGGTCCGTCTAACAATTATTTCTGACTTTTCCTGCATCGCGCGTGATGACGTCACACTCCGCGACTTGAATTATCATGGAGCAGAGAAAGCGGTCTGTAGCATGTTTGCATTTTACCAAAAAAAAAAGAAAAACCTACAGTTGTGTTTGTAACCAGTGTAGTGCCGTTTTAACTTGTAAGGATGGTAACACTACCAACATGTTAAAACATTTGAGGTCTCAACACAGCATTAAAATTCAAGAATGCCATGTGTTCGATTCACGGCGCTCAAGTGCAAGCTCCGTGGTTTCCATAGACAAGGGTAACTGACTACAATGCCACTTATTATCAATACTAATTTATTTTTATACTTTTTTGGACCATATTATTTATTGTTTAAAGGAAGATAAGTGCATAATTTATCGTTTATGTGTTAATAATTTCCATGTAAAGGACAAGATTGAGTTCTGACATCTAATGAAACAGCTGCATTTGAAGCTAAAAAAATGTCTATGACTACCTTTTTTTCATGTAAATATGTAGCTAACCAGGTCTTATTACCTGTCCACAAAATTATGATCAGTTAAAAAAAAAATTATTTTATACTGTTGTTGCCTTCTCAGCCTTGGCTTTAGCGGCTGCTCTAGCCAGGTGTCTTTGGCTCATTACTCTCGGCCACAGAGCAGGTCCAAAAATGAGACAGTTACGGGGAGCAGGGTCTGTTCTTTCCTCCCTCGGGACGGGAGCATTTATTTACTGTCTCCAAAAAGAATATTAGAGTGGCGAGAATCACTCACAAACAGAGTGGCCATGTAAAACTCCAAACACTCCCTGCGCTAACACACTTACTGAAAGACTACATCTCCCAGCCTCCTTAGAAGCTCAATTACCCAGAATGCAAAGTTTCTTAATGCAAGAGGCTCATCCTGTCACACACTGTTTAGGAATCGATAATGGAATCGATAAGGAATCAGATCGATAAGAAGAATCGATAATGGCATTGACATCAATAATTTTCAATAAATTCCCATCCCTACTTGTGACCCCAGTCATTCTTTCCCATGCTCCTCCCATGTGGGAGGCATGAGGGGGATTGAAGTTCCAAGAGATCTCTTGTTTAGAAAGGAACATCTCTACCTCTTCATTATCAAGGTTGGAAGGAATCTTGAGCTCATGGTAGGCACCTATGAAGCATTTATGAAGCTGGAGGTATCTATGGACTCCATCACTTCTACATGGAAGGCACAAACACTAAGACAGGTGAAGAGAACAGCCCATCTTTTGCTGTTGGCCAGGGCTGGACTGGCCATCAGGCATACCATTTGCCCGGTGGGACGATGGTAAATTTGGGCTGGTCAGGTAAATTTGGGCTGGCGCAGAATCCCCACCCCCCTAGGTGGGCCGATCTCAAAATGTCCGATTTTTTGTCCCAGTCCAGCCCTGCTGTTGGCATAACCTCTACGTGTACATCTTGAGCATACTGTCCATGGCCCAAACACATCTAGGCCAATGTGTGTGAATGGAGGATCCATACTGAGTCTGCCAGGTGGCAAATCTGCCATCTTTTAGTTTCAGCATGTAACACATTTAAAAATGAGTCTACTTACACACCTCTTCGCTCCTGTTATCCAATACCCTGCTGTGTGTGTAGCACCTTCTGTAATGTGTCACCCTTGGTGCTGTGACTGTTCATGATATAAGTGAGTAATGAGAATATCAATATGGTGTTGGCCAGGAATTATGATAGGATTTTTCTCATCCCATCCTAGATCTGCATTCCACAAATGTCCACCAACCCTCAGTAGCCCATCTTCGTCCATGAAGGGAGCTAGTGTTTTGACTTGGCCCTTATTATGGTCGCTTTTTCTATCTTGGATGCACAGAACCTCTTTTTGGAAGGTTTCCTCCTGTGCAGTTTTTATGATGACTGTCCTAGCTGTCTTGAAAACTATGTCGGTTTCTTTACAGAGGTGCCAGCCTTTACATTGTTTGGGATGTTCATCTGCTTTTACCTTGAACACACAAGCAATATGTATGAGGCGTGCGATGGATCATGTCAGAGTACCCCAACTAGAAAATCTGCTGAAGCGTTAAGACCCAAGTTGCTTGTCTCTAGGAGCTGTACTGCATGCAGTTACTAGAGGACGAACCTCCACATCTTCAGTTGGATTGACAAGATCAAAAGTCTCTAAGTGAGTGTCTTCTTATCCACTGAACTCAATTGCTGACAAACACACAGAAGGTTCTTTTCTCATTGCAGATATAGCCTAGAACTATTTTGATATCAGTGAAATAATGGACAGCATCTATGTCTATGTCATTTTCTGTGGCTCAAGTTCAAGTTTATTTTTATAGCACATTATCATACACAGAAGGTCATTCAATGTACTTTACAGCAATGGAAATTAAAATAAGGATAAATAAAAATAAGAGAAAAATAAAATAAGATAATGAGAGGGATAAAAGAAGTAAAAGAATACATAAAAGAACTTTACAAGTGCAAATATTTAGAGGAAGGCAGAGAAGAATAGTGCTGTTTTTTGCAGCTTTTTAAAGCTGGCTACAGTTGGTGCAGATCTGATAGTAATGGCCAGCTTGTTCCAGCAATGAGCTGCATAATGACTAAATGCCATTTCACCCTGTCTGGTTTCGGATCTTCTTACCACTAACTGGCCAGCTCCTGCAGATCTAAGAGACCTACCAGGTATATACTTCAAGCATGTCTGAGATGTACGTAAGACCCAAACCATTGAGTGACTTGTACACAATAAGTAATGTTTTGAAGTCAATTCTGTACCGAACTGGGAGCCAGTGCAAGGACCTAAGAATAGGAGTAATGTGCTCTCTTTTCTTGGTTTTGGTTAGAACTCTAGCAGCAGCATTTGAATGAGTTGGAGCTGTCAAATGGACATGTTGGAAATTCCAGTGAGGAGAGCATTACAATAGTCAACCCTGCATGAAGGCATAGATCAGTTTCTCCAAGTCTTGTTTGGACACAAAGTCTCTAACTTAAGCAATGTTTTTGAGGTGCCAAAATACTGACTTTGTGACAGCTTTGATGTGATCATCAAAATTAAGGTCTCCATCCAGGATCACACCGAAGTTTTTTACATGGGTGGATGTCTTAAGTGCTCTAGATTTCAGGTGAGCACTGAGAATTGATCTTCCCTCTTTATTACCAAACAGAATAATCTCCGTTTTGTCTTTATTTAATTGGGGGAAATTATGATGCATCCAGTCATGTACTTTCTCAAGGCACCGACACAATGAGTCAATTGGGCCAAAGTCACTTGGTGAAAGTGCTAGATAGATCTGACAGCACCAGTACAGTTATTTTCCCTGCATATGTATTCAGGCGAACATCATTAAGTACCTTGACAAGAGCAGTTTCTGTGCTATGATGTTGACAGAAACCTGATTGATAGTCATCAAAGAATCTTTTTGTGTCCAGGTAATAACTGATTTGATTAAAAACGATTTTCTCCAGAATCTTGCTTATAAAGGGAAGGTTAGAAATGGGTCTATAACTGTTAAGGATAGAAGCGTCTAAATTACGCTTCTTCAGGAAGGGTTTAATAACTGCAGTTTGCAACAGTCCTGGAAAAATGCCTGAGTTCAGAGAGCTGTTCACAATGTGCAACAGGTCCTGCACTAAGCTACTAAAAACACTTTTAAATGATAAATTCAGCTATGTCCCACAAGGACAGCTGCGCAAAGTTCCAGTTGTGGGATTGTTAGCTCTGCATCTGGAGCTAGCTTTGCCCTACCAAAGACAAACCCTATGTGGCTCTGTCCCCTTGAGTCTTCCACCTTCAAGTTGGCCACAGCAGCTATAGCCTAGACCGAAGCGTAAGCAAACACGCAGAGTTCTCTACGTTTCACCACAGAGCAGGAGATGGGTGTGGAGATATTGAAGCTGTTGTAGGGATTCCGTCCAATCTTCCCACAGCTGTCTTTTCTCCTCAGGTAAGGGTGCATCCCACTCTTGGACTCCTGTTGTGAGATCCCAAGGAGGGCTTTCCCTTTTATGATGACTGGTACAGCAAAGGGTCATAAACACTATTCTCAATAGAAAGGTCCCCACAACGTGTGAAAGGTCTCTTCTCACTAGCCACCTGGAAGGTAAGTGTATCATCTTTGAGGTTCCAACTGATGCCAAGACTTCTTTGCATTAGATCTTTCAAGCCGGTTGCATGATCTTCATCATGACTTTACTACTGTTTGATGCTATCTTATGTAGGTGGAGATTGGCACATGCCAACATTTCCTTTGTTCTTGTCAAAAGATTAATGGCCTCTGTTGCAGTAGGTATGGATTTTAAGCCGTTGTCAACGTAAAAGTCCCTTTCCACAAATTTCCTGCCATCTGCTCTGAATTCTTTCTCTTCTTCACATGCAGCGCATCTGAGGTCAGATATGGCCACTGCTGGAGAAGGACTGTTGCCGAAGATATTAACTTTCATACTCCATCCTTTTGAACAGGATCATTGTCTTTGTAACAGAAGAACAGCAAGAAGTTCCTATCCTCAGGTCTGACTAAAATACAATGAAACATTTGTTGAATATCAGCCATAAAGGCAACAGCATCCTTCTAAAAAGAGAGAGTGTTATTGAATTCTGGACCCTTCAGGAGAACAACATTCAGAGACACCCCAAAGCACTTTGCACTCAAATCAAATACCACCCTGATTTGTTGTGGCTTCTTGGGGCGATAAACACCAAAGAGTGGTAGGTACCAGGCCTCTTCCTCTTGAGTGAGGGGTGGTGCTACCTCCACATGCCCATTCTAGTTTATTTTCTCCATGAATGCAAAGAAGTGTTCTGTCATTACGGTCTTCTTTCTAAACGACCATTGCAATGCCCTGAAACGTTTCAAAACCTGGACCTTGTTATCTGGCAGACGTTGTCATTGTAGTTTGAAGGGCAACGGAGCCACGCAGCTGTTGTCTTTTTCTCTGTTGAAGTCTCTCTCCATTATTCTCATGGAGGTAAGGTTGTCAAGAGATGGAGCTAGTCTGTCATCATCCTTGACCCTGTCAAAGACCCAGTGTCTTAATTGGATTCCTGATCCTGCACCAGTGTAGGTAGGTGACGCTGTTTGAAAGGTTGAGGACATGGTTTAAAGATGGACTGTCGACCACCCTCTAGGGTGTTTGTGTAAAAACTAAGCACTTTGTCTGGCTTGTCTACATCCCCCAGACATACGCTGCCTATTATAACCCATCCCAAGTCCAGTCTTTGCCCGAAAGGAGAGTTGTGAGGCCCATTAATCCAATCTCTTACTTTGTGGACCCTAATGGTGTCTCTGCCAAGTAACATGAGGATGCGGGCACTAGAATCAAGAGTAGATCTGATCTGCTAGGCGTTTTAGATGTTCATGATGGAGTGCAATCTCCGGTGTTGGTATCTCTGTTCTATCATCTGGGATCTCATTGCACTCTATGAGTGTAGGTAGAGAAACTCTAACTCACCCATCAAGAGATTCTATCTGAAACCCGTGTGCTCTTCTTCCTGAAGTGTTAATCATGCCTGCACATGTTCTGAGAGAATACGGGAACTGGTGGCCACTTGATTCAAAAAGTTAAAAAAACTCTGATTTGACTAAAGATCTGTTGCTTTGCTCGTCCAGGTTAACATACAGTTGGGCTGCCTTTTCCCTTTGTCCTGTAGGGTAGACTCTTGCTTAACAGATTTTTGAACATGATCTGCCACTGAGATCTCCTCCACAATTCTCTCTACACTTTGTTGTCACGTCTGATCCTGTATTGCTGTCCCTTTCCTCCCAGCCGTGCTCCATCTCTGCTTAGACTTTTGCAGGCCATGGTGGTGGACCTGGATGCAGAGCTGACACATGCTTATCACTGTTACATTCTGTACAATTAAATGCTCTATCATGGTTCTTGGTGTGGTGGGGAGTGGATCCACAACAACGGTAACAGACATGGTTTTGCTTCAAAAAGGCTTTCCTAACAAAGACCATTTCAAATGGTCTTTGTTGGGAATTTTCCCAAAGCTGTCAACCGTTTTCCATAGAGTCTCCTTGATAACTTCCGGTGCCGCATAGCACCCACCTAGTCTCTGCCATGCCTTCCTAGCATTGTTTGTATGCACTGCCTGTATGCATCTCACTTGCTTACTTGATCCTGGGCCAAGCCATTTGACTAAAAGATCTAGTTCTTCTTTATATGTAAGATGAAGGCTGGCTACAGTGTTTTTAAATGGAACTCCACGCTCTATAATTTTCTGGATGATCATCAGAATGGACTTGTGGTGAATATTTCTCTTCGAGCCAAAAATCTCACTATGTCTGACATCTCTTGACTATGAACTGGTTGCCTTGAATGTAGGCTATCTAGTAGTACCATACTGGTGCTGATACAACATATGGTCTTGTTCATGTTTGATGGCAGGATTTCCCACACTAGCAGGAGGAGATGAGCATTTATGTCTACCCATCAGAGGTGAGTATAATGGTACATTACCAGTGACTGGATAATTTTGATGATAATTTTGTAGTGGCCTGAGAACATTTTGCTGTGCTGATTCAATAACTGTATCACTGCTGTGATATATTTCCTCCTATTTCGATGCTTGGAATTGATGATGACCGATAGAGCATCTTTTCATGTTTTTTACATATTCTTCAGTACACTGTGAAGCACACTGGAGCTCTACATCAGGTACGGTCTTATGTTTCTCACTACTAACATCACTATCCAGTGCAGCCTCTAATGCATTTGCTTTAGCAGTTGCTGCTGCTGATGATTTTTTCTCTGTGAATAGAGATTTTCCATTGAAAAGGAAAGGGTCGTCCAAGACTAGGCTTAATCCCTGTCTGGGAAACCGACCCCTAGTGTAGGTTCCAAATGTACTTTCTCTATCTTTATCTCTGCTTCCTTTCAGCAAAGGCTATTTGTGCTTTAACAGCTTCAGCTTCGGCTCGGGCTTCTGCCGCAGCTTCAGAAGTGACGGTCCAATATGAGCGTTGGGATAAGCATGGTGCATGCATGTACTAGCTGCAGCGTTGTAGGTGTTTCACACCACTATAAAAGCTGTCTCCATTGTGTGTGTTGTTTTACTGTTTTGTCCTCCTTATTTCCCAAAATAATTAGACAGGCAGCTAACTCGTCTCTCAATCACTACACCGTATAAGTTCGGTCAACTCGTTTAATGTTCGTTACTGAGAGAAGGTAAAACAACGATGCCTGGATGGCTTATCAGAGGGCAAATGAAATACAAATTGAACTGAAAGAACTCTAAACTGTATGTACTTTCCGCCAGCACATAGACGTGCGACAATAAAAAGCCCAACACTATACAAAATGTCCAGCAGAGGGAGCAGGACTGAACAAAATTAAATAATTCTGTCATGGGCAGACAACATAGGTGTCACACTTGATGACAGCATACTTTTTCCCCAATATCTGTTTTATTCCACTGTAGTCCCAGCTAGACGGTCCGAAAGTGAATTACATTAGTAACAAATAATTTGAGAAGTAAACAGCTGTGTGTGTCTGTCTTACAGTGGAGTTTGTCATTTTATTTCATATTCTATGTATGTCCAGACTCTGCAGGAGATGTGCACTGTTTGAGTTGCTGCTGAATTTTCATCACAATAAGCAGAGCTGCTTCCCTCACAGTTGGCCACTTGGAAGCATGTCACTGAAACACAAGTAGCTTGAGTGCCTGTAGTGAAAGTGTTTACAGAGGCAAGTTCTGTGCCCCAAGGTGGTCTAATATTGCTCTTAAAACTGTCCAACTATATCTAGTATAATATCCCTTATATTTCAAATACATATTTTTAAGCATGTTATCTCCCTGACGATGGATGTCACATATCAGTATGATTGCTCATTACTAAAATATGTCCAGATGGAAAGAGTGAGCTGAGCATTTATTGGCAGTTTGAATGTGTCAGTATATGTGTACATAGCCATTTCTTACCATATTATATAACAATTACAGTTACATCCATGAGTACTTGGACAATTTTTTTATATTTTCTCTTTATATATCACTAGATTGGTTTTCAAAATTAAGGAATCAAGATGTGATGGAAGTACAGACTTTAAGGAGTTTAACAAAGGTAATACATTAAATTTTCATAATTTACAGCCATTATTATAGGGTCCCTCCAAAAGTAATTGGACAAAATACTATAATACAAAATATATGTACAGTTTAAATACTTGGATGAAAATGCATAAACTCTGGAACCTACTGACAAACAAATGCTGAAAATGGCTGTGAAAAAAGACTAATTTCTGAAAGCTTACTGTAACACTTTTGTTAAACCCTTTATATTCTAGCTGAAAGTCACATCTTGATTGTTAAATTGTTTCTGGTGGAAAATGGCAAAAAGTCCATCTATGTCCAAATACTTAATGGAACTGTATTACACATTCTATTTGATCCAAAAATATTCAAATAAATGAATAAAAATAGTCCAGCCTGGACTACAACATCCCATTTAACTGCAGCATGAATGGGTGGAGCTCATCAAAGTGGAAATATGTAAATGTTACATCACAGAAAACCAGGCTCTCTTTTGCAGGGTCGCACCACACATTGTCAAAAGCCTTATCAGATCACGAAAAACACCAAAGCATCCTGGGAATTGTATTCCTTCCCTGTCCCTCAATCACCAGTTAGCGCTCACAGTGGCGGTGTTACGCACTGCCCATTAAAACACACAGGGTAGGAAACGTTGTCCTAGCACGTAAAAAAAGGCCTAAAACGTGATCACAGCACGTTTGAATAGATTTTTATGTCATGATGGCTGCACGTGAGACCGCGTTGGTTCTAGAGGCGCTCACGTTGCGCTGCTGCTTTGTTAATCCGGACCACTATTCCTTTCCCCCCTGAACATACCCCAGTATGGACATCTGTGGGATTTGCACAATTTTATGGACATTAACATGCACGCATTGGCTGCTTGAATGTAGAATATATGAATATAGAACTGCTTCTATCCTGGCATTTGCTGAGACGTGGCTAAACGAGAATGACAACGATGACATGCTACATATTGATGGCTTCAGGCCCCACTACGTCTTGACCGCGTTAGTGAGCTCACCGGTAAACATCAGGGGGTGTTCCACAGTCGTTGTGAGGGAAAAACTGCAACACTGACATCGTGCTCTTGGCTGTGTCCCTCCGTCCTTTCTATCTTCCAAGAGAATTTCCACAACTTTTCCTTATTCTCGTCTACATCCACCCCAAAGCCAATGCTGCCACTGCTACTGAGCACATCATCAACACTCTAAATAAATTTGAAGAGTTATCACCAGATTCCCCCAAATTCATTATTGGTGACTTCAATCACTGTTCTCCTGACAAGTCCCTCAAAGGATTTCAGCAGTATGTCACATGCACCACACGTATGGGGAAGATTCTGGACAAATGCTATGGTTCAGTCCCTGACGCATACAGATCTCTTCCCCTCCCCCCTCTTGGCTCAGCTGATCATCATACCTTCCTGCTTGCCCCAGCATACACACCGGTCATCAAAAGGGCAAAGAAGGTTGTTAAAAACATCAAACAGTGGACAGTATAACGCATCCAAACTCTACAAGGATGTTTTGAATCCACAGACTGGGACAACCTCCTTTCCTTCAACAACATACACGAGCAGGCATACATCTCCTTCTGTGTTGACAACATCATCCCATCTAAAACAGTCACTATTTTTCCCAACAATAAACCCTGGATTACCAAAGAGCTTAAAGAAATCCTAAACAAAAGGAAAAGGATCTTTTTTACTGGCTCTGAAACTGACAAAAAGGAGATTAACAGAGAAGTCAAGCACGCAATTAAAATAGCAAAACTAAAGTATAAAAACTGAAAACCATGGCCTCTGTGAACACAGCTGTCTCCAGCACCAGAATCATCCATGTGGAGGGCAGCAGCGCCACTTCCCTCCCTGATGACCTCAACACCTTTTACACCAGGTTTGAGTCAGACAACAGCACCCAGCTCCAGAGTTTAAGATCCTTACTTAAATCAGACAACCCTGCTCCACTCATCTTCAGCACGATGGATGTGGTGAGAGCCCTTAAGAGGACTAGAGAGAGAAGGTCACCCGGCTCAGACCACATCTGCAGCCGAGTCCTGCGGCACTGTGCTCAGCAACTAGGTGGCGTATTCCAGACCTTGTTCCAGAGCTCCATGGACAGCGGTATAGTCCCCCAACTCTGGAAGCATTCCACAGTCATCCCCATTCCC
>JBBPCX010068204.1:0-12436 GCA_037974365.1 Hydrocynus forskahlii | reverse complement strand
CAAGGGATACTAGTTCTACACATCCTATTTTGGTGTGGACCAAAGCATTTAAGGCATTTTCCTGCTTGGAAATTGCTCTTCATGACTTTATAAGCAAAGTTCCTAGGATTTACAGTTACAGAATAGTTTAGGATTTTGAGTGGAAAGAGATCATTGCCATGTAAAGATTTTATTTCTATACATGCATTTCTGAAACAGTCCATATAAAAAGGTAACATAATTCTGAATGTAAACCTCAGTACAGTTTTACCCCCTACAGACAAAATACCGATTTTGCAGCCTGGAGCGCAGTATTTAAGATGGAACGAAATTTTGAATAAGGAGCTGCGAATAAGGAGCTGTCGTTGAAATTATAGCAAACAAGGGGTAGTTGGAAAGGTGTCACCGAGCCCTATCTAACTCTGGATTTGAATGTATTTAATGTTAAAAAAAAAAACCCGGAGATATTAGCTGAAAACCGTTCACCTCGCCCGCGTCACAATAATTTAGTCGCGGCTAGGGGCAACCACAAATCTCTGTGAAACTTCACAGTTAGATAAGGCTCGGTGAGACCTTTGCAACGACCCCTCATTTGCCATAATAGCCCTCGGAGATCCGGAATTATTAGCCGAAAACCGTTCACCTCGCCCATGTATCCCATTATTTTTGTCCGAGGTGAACGGTGAACAAACAAGAAATGACTAAGGAATAATTGTCATGAGTGACATGGGTACTGTCCAATCACAAACAATGTGGGCGCGTTTCCTGAAATATGGGTGTGTTTTTGAAATGTGGGTGTGTTTTGACTCTCAGGGCCACCATAGAAAAGCAAACTGTAAACAAGTATTGTCATTAAAGAACCCTTAAATCTGCATTATGTTTCCTGCTAGTTCTTCCTTCCCTGAACCCACCTTGAGAACTGTATATTATTGGTCATAATATTGATTATTGTGCTTTCTTAATGCAACCTTAGTTCTTCGTTGTATTTGTTATGACAGAATGAGTACAACTCTCTTCCAAAATCCGATAAACTTTGCAAAATTACACCATGAACCTTAAGGCTTTTCTGAAATTTCTGAAATACATCAATAATTCCAGGTTCTTTAAATGGAACAAGAAAATTGTCAGAACCTGAAGCCTAGCTGAAGATGTATTTTTAAAAAGTCTGAAGATGTCTCGTTCAGTGATGAGGTGGACAAACTGTGGGGGTTAGGGTTAGGAGAGAATGAATGCTGAAATCTTATTCCTAAACACCACAGTAAAGAACTCCATGTCTGGTATAGACATATTATAATAACCACTGAAGTGATCTGCATTGGTTTGGTGATGGCCTTAATTCATTTAAGGATTTTATCCCATGTCTAACATGACGAAGATGAACAAATAAATGGTGATAGTGCTGATTTCATTTTGAATTTATTCTTAAATGCCACAGTAAAAAAAATCCATATCAGGTACTGACATAGTATGATAGCTGCTGAAGTGACCCATCATGGTTTGGTGATGGCCTTAACTAATTTAGGAATTTTATCCTTTATCAAACCTGACCAAGATGAACAAATAAATGCTGAAAGTGCTGATTTTATTTTTAAATTATTTATAAATGCCACAGTAAAAAAAAATTCTATGTGAGGTACAGACATAGTATGGTAGTTTCTGAAGTGATGTCCTGTGGTTTGGTGATGGCCTTATTTCATTTAAGGATTTATCATATGTCAAACTTGCCAAAGATGAACAAATGAGTGCTGAAAGTGCTGATTTTTAAAACAAAATATTCCTAAGTGTCACAGTAAAAAAACTTCCATATTAAATATGGAAATAGTATGATAGCTACGGAAGTGACATGTCATTGTTTGATGATGGCCTTATTTCATTTAAGGATTTTATTGTATGTCAAACATAATAAATACAAATAAATGCTGAAAGTGTTGATTTTATTTTTAAATTATTCCTAAATGCCACAGTATAAAATCTCCGTATGAGGTGCAGACATAGTATGTGTCACAATATCCTCGTTCTCTTGAATGAAGGCAGGCATCCATTTTTTCTCTTTAATGCTCTTTATTTTCAAAAAATCAAACCCAGGCTCGAGGGCCGGACAGAACTCAAAATAACACTTCGCAAATGAGAACTCAAACCATAGTATGCGGATGGTGGACCAAAAACACAGGTCAGTCCCAACAGAACTTAAATACAAAACTCACCGGAACTCACAGGAACTCAACCCATGGGCGTCGTCGCCATTCAATCAGAGGGGGACGTGTCCCCCTCACATTTCAGAATTGTTAGTTTGGACCCCGCCACATTTAACATAAACAATTAGTTCACCCAGCGCTGTTGAATCTTGAATCTTTCGCAAAAGAATCCACTCCACTTAATCGATAGAAGAATACACACACCACTGGAAATCCGAGCAGCCTGTCTGTGCACTGACGATTCACTTCGCTGGCATGCGGTGAGTTGGAGGTAAACTCGAGTGGATTTCCAGTGGTGTGTGTTTTTTTCTATCGATTTAGTGAAGTGGATTCTTCACTAGATTCAAGATTGAACAGGGGTTTCCAAACACCCCCACCCACTAAAAGGACGAGACTTTGCACGCACGCAGCAACCCCGCCCCCACGTGTAGACCGATGTGTCCCCCTCACATTAAAAATGCTTCTGACGCCCCTGACTCAACCAGTCAAAACAAAAAAAACCCATCTCTTTCAGTACCCTGGCAGCTGAAACTCATCCTAGACAAACTCACTGGGTGGTGCTCAACATATCAAAATAAAAGTTCAAACACAACACAAACAAACAAACAAGAGTGCCCTCTATTCTTCAATGCAACAGTAAAAAAATTCTATTTAAGGTACAGACATAGTATTATAACTACTGAAGTGACCTGCATTGGTTTGGTGACGGCCTTAATTTATTTAATGACATTATTCAAATCCAAATAAGGACACATGTAAATAAGTGAATGCTTAATGTACTGGTTTCATTTTTAATTTTTGCTTAAATTCCACAGTAAAAAATCTCTATAGCAGGTACGGTCATAGTATAGCTTTTGAAGTTATCTCCTATGGTTTGGTGATGGCCTTATTTCATTTAAGGATTTTATAGTATGTCCAACATGACAAAGATGAACAAATGAATGCTGAAAGTGCTGATTTTATTTTTAAATTCTTCCTAAATGCTACAGTAAAAAACTGTATTAGGTATGGAAATAGTATGATAGCTACTGAAGTGACCTGTGATTGTTTGGTGATGGATTGGTTTAATTTAAGGACTTTATTCTAGCTCAAAAATAAGACATGTAAACAGACAAATGCTAAAAGTGCTACTTTCATGTTTAATATATTCATAAACGCCAGAGTAAATCTTCATATGAGGTCTGTCAGTAGAGTGACCTGAAGTGGAGATGGCTTTATTTGAATTAAGAATTTTACTGTCCTTCCAAAACTGCACATGTAAAACCACAAATAAACATTGCTTATTTTATTTGTTGAACATTAAAGTTACATAAAATGCGCAGTAATTTCAAATTCCAGTCCCTCATTATATTCACAATTATCTTTAACTATAGTTTTTTCAGGACCGAGCCTTTATCCGAAGAGCGGCTAGATTCACCACAGTACCTGTTTGTAAGTGTAACATAATGTTAACGTTTACATTCAATTAACATGCTTGTACCAAGTTAGTCTAATTACATTCATTCAAATTCATTTTATATTGATTAAATACTTTGGCACAACAAAAGTCAACCATGTTAAATGAACTAGTAAATCCTTTGTCTGTTGTACCAGTGTTAATCTTGTTAAATGGACTAATGTAGCTTTTATCTGTAATACTCATATTAATCTTTGTTACTGACAATGAATTGCTTTACTTTGACATTTTTTTCGACATTTTCTGTAAGTTTCCTTTGTTACTCTCAGTTAACTGTTTTACGGTTCTTTATTATGTATTTATTAGAAAGGTTTCTGTACAAGTGCACAATCGAGTCAGAACTCATTAGAGCTGGGGTAAGGTTCCGCTTGAACCTTTTTTCTCGGTGTCACATTTTTGTAAGAGTTCATACACTATGCCACATAGTAGTTTAGGTCATGTAGTTTTATTGAAGGGGCTGAAAGCAAGCATCATTGTTGTGTTTAAGAAATTAAGTTTCAGTGTGATTACTTTTATTTCATTAGTTCTCACGGTGATGACAACGCTGAGTGATCCTTTGGTGAGCTTGGAATAAATCATCTGTAAACGAAGAACTTGTCCGAGTAGTGACTGACGGGAGCTACAATCTTGTTTCAATTAATGTTTTTATTACTTATGTAAACATTCATTTAGATTCAGTTACTGAAACAGACATAAAGATAGCTTGCAAAACCATATCTTTTATTTTGCTCTAACATTCTTAAAACAAATGTCAGGATCCCAGTTCAGCCCAGCTTTCTCCCCTTCAACCATCTCAAACTAAACTTACTAGCACCAAACCACTCAATAACTTCCTTCATACCACCCAAAAATTCAAATCAATAGTCCAAATTGCAACCACATTCTTCTTAGGGGTGGTTCAAATCTAAGAGATCAAGCTGAGCTGATAAGTTGAGTAAATAACGGGTAAATAACATTTAGAATCTTTCATTAACAGCAATGCATGTTGGAGACAACAGAACTTCCAGAACAATGAAGACATGCTGACTTCCCGTGGACTAAACATTACACCAGATCTTAACTATCATCATGACGTCAGTGCTGCCATATTGTGGAAATGTGTGGGAAATAAAACCTTCAAATTGAGGGCACTTCTGTCATATAAGGTGTAAATGACCAGTGAGTCTTCCTATGACTGTCTTCTGTACTTCCGTCCGTAGAGGGCGCTGCTGTCTTGGAATAGCGCTGAGTCTGTACTTCGGTGAACTTTCTAAGTGAAGCGTCATTCTCATCAATTCTTACTGGAGAAGAAACATGAACTTTTGGGTACACTGTTTTCAAATGTAAATTAAAAGGGTTTTCAATACCTCTTAGCTCCTGCCTGACGAAGGGCACAAGATACAGTTCAATTTCAGTCCGTGGTTTAAACTTTGAGAAACTTTGAAGTGTTTGTTTAGCATCTCATTAGAGTGTTTTAGCATATCGTTAGCATACCTGCAGATTTCAAATATCAGCGATAACATTTCATTCTCTAATGGGATTCATTGTTTTCATTCATTGATCTTTATTTGGTCATTTTATATATTTTATATTTTTCTCTCTGAATTGAGATCGTCAGTTGTACCAAATGTAATTCATTGTTAACTAATTTCATAGTGCACTCTAGAAGGAGATTGTTGTCTTTTACAGAATCATAGAATCAAGTTATTCAGGCTTACTACAGTATAGTGTCACACTATTAATTGTGCAGGCCATCTATATTGGAAATGTCTAATGGCTGTTTGTTTGTTTCTTTTTTTTATTCAGCTCTTACGGTGTTTTTTGAGATTAAATCTTTTATAAACATCAGTCATCAGAGAGTAAAGTTCATCTGTTCAGCTGGGAATGCTACAGTAAGAGCTTGCCCTTACTCTGGAGAGTAAGTGCTTTACCCAGAAAAACAACAGCTTCACATCATCAGTCCTACCATATATCTGAAAGCTGTCTAATGACAATCAAAGGATTCAATCTGATGATCTAAGTTTGTGGCACTCCTGTAAAGAAAATGGATGCTTCTGAAAATAAAGACCTAGAACCGTGGCTGGAGGCCTCTCAGAATGGAACGGAAGAAGAGGAGCTTCACCACTCTGGTCGACAACGGAACCCCACGGAAAAGATGCGTGCATATAAAGAAGAGGAGGCCCTGAAAAGGGAGAAAAGATTGATCCACCTGTACGAACAATGGAAGGACCTGGCTCGCAACACGAGGAAAGAGCTAAAAACAGACGTTAGTGAGAGCCAACTAGTAGGACTTATTAATACACTTGAGAAGGGAAGAGATGATGTCATGCACGTCTACCTGGAAATCAGAGATTACATCATTTTTGACAGAATGGCATGCCTTGAGGATTTTGACAGAGAAAATGTAAAACACAGCCTTCATGAGTTACTTCATCACGATTATGCTCGCTCTGTCTATGGATCCACAGTTTCACGTCCCACATCATCAAGGTCTACGGTTATGTCCATTGCAGCCAAGCAGGCAGAGGCAGCAGCCGAATTAGCAGCCAAAGAAGTGGAATACTCAATGATACAAGAAATCAAAGCTCAGAAGTGTGAACTGGAAAAACGAAAGGCAGAGAAGGATCTAAAAGCAGCTAGAGCTAGACTGCAGGCCTATAATCAGGAAATGGCACAGGATGTCAGCATTCATTCTTCAGACTTGAATAGAGGGGAACAGCAGGATGTAAGCATAACAGCGCAGCAGCATGTGATTCCATCTTCCATCCAACGTCCTACCAACATCACAGCAACATCCTTGCCTCCAAAATCTGATATATCCTATCTTGCTCGAGCTGCACAAGATAGCATAGCCCTGAACAGGCTACCTACAACAGAAACATCTGTGTTCAACGGTGATCTTATCCAGTTCATTGAGTGGAAGGCTGCATTTGTGTTGCTTATTGATGGAAAGGCCATATCTTCTGCTGACAAGCTGCACTATTTAAAAAAGGTATGTTGGTGGTCCAGCTTGTAAGTCTCTTGATGGTATCTTCTACAGGAATGATGATGAGGCTTATAATGATGCATGGAACAAGCTGAACCATCTGTATGGACAGCCATTTGTCATACAGAAGGCATTCAGGGAGAAACTAGCCAAATGGCCTAAGATTCAGCCAAAGGATGCTGAAGGTTTCAGAGAATTCTCTGACTTTTTGAATGCATGTCATCAAGCTATGCCTCATGTCAAAGGGCTTGAAATACTAAATGATTGTGATGAAAATCAGAAACTTGTACACAAATTACCAGATTGGGCTGCAGCACGGTGGAACCGCCAGGTGACGCAGACACTAATTGAGACTCAAGACTTTCCAAAGTTTATAGATTTTGTGACCTTCATGTCAATGGAAGCAGAGATTTCTTGTAATCCTGTCACCTCCTTCAGCGCTCTTCGTGCCTCTGACCCCACTTCAGAAAAACTGAATCTTAAGGACAGTAGAAGGAACAGGGCTAACGTCTTTCACTTTCAGACAGCTACAGAAATTAATAAAAATGAGGAAAACGAACAACAGCCCACTAAAGAAAATTTCAAAATGTGTTTCTTCTGCAAAGACAGCAAGCATAAGATTCACCACTGTCCTAAATTTGTGGCAAAATCATTGGAAGAGAAACGGAAATACGACACGCCGTGGCATACTATCCACAGTTGCATCACTGTATGATCCTCTGGGCCTTATTGCTCCTTTCCTGCTCAGTGGAAAATTAGTGCTTCAGGAAATGTGCAGAAATGGAACAGGCTGGGACGACCCCCTTCCTAAAGAATTGCAGCCATGGTGGGCGCATTGGAAAGCTGATCTTGTGAACTTGGGGAGGATTAATATACCCCGCTGCTATGTGCCTGCAAACTTTGGAAAGGTAATCAAAAGAGAACTTTATCACTTCTCTGACACCAGCAAAAGCGGCTATGGCCAGTGTTCCTATTTAAGACTCACAAACGAAGAAGGAAACATCCATTGTGCCCTGGTCATAGGTAAATCCAGAGTTGCTCCCATTAAGGTCCAGACTATCCCCAGGCTTGAACTGACAGCCGCCGTCATCTCAGTTGCCATGAGCAATATGCTCAAACAGGAGCTTGATTATTCAGACATAGAAGAGCACTTCTGGACCGACTCCCAAGTGGTCTTGGGATACATTAACAATGAAGCACACCACTTTCACACATTTGTGGCGAACAGAGTGCAGAAGATACATCTCAGCACTACTCCTCAACAGTGGAAATATGTTCCCACTAATGAAAACCCTGCTGACCATGCGTCAAGAGGTTTAAATGCCGTTGAGATTCTTGCGTCCAATTGGTTAACGGGGCCAAGATTCTTATGGAAGAAGGATATACCTCCTGTTGCAGATATTGACACAGCATTAACGATTGGAGATCCTGAAGTGACACTGAGTGCAGAAACAAAAGAAGTCAGCCTCTCAGACCGTTTGTCAAAGCTGTCTTCATGGTCTGGAGCGGTCCAAGCGGTGGCACGCCTCATTCGCCGTGCCAAAGGGGACAAGTCCTGCACTCACAGTATGGTAGCTGAACGAGAAGATGCTAAATGCATTATTATTAAGGATTTACAAAAAATCACCTTTCCAGAGGATATCAAGTTATTGAGCAAGGGGGCCCAGCTGTCACCTAGCAGCAAGCTGTATCATCTTGATGCCTTCCTAGATCAAGGAGGTGGGAGGAAGGCTTTGTGATGCGTCCTTACCCAGCTCAGTCAAACACCCAGTGATCATTCCTAAAGGTCACCACATAACAAAGATGATCATCTCTCAATGTCATGAGAATGTCAAGCACCAAGGAAAGGGTCTCACAATTAATGAGATCAGATCACAAGGCTACTGGATTCCAGGAATGAGCAGAGCAGTAGCATCCCATGTGCATCACTGTGTGACATGTCGGAAGCTCAGGAGACCCACAGAAGAGCAAAGAATGGCCGACCTCCCTTCAGAACGTACAAATCCATCTCCATTCACATACTGTGGTATGGACTGCTTTGGTCCCTTTATCACTAAACAGGGTCGAAAGGATCTTAAAAGATACGGCCTCCTCTTCACATGTTTCAGTTCCAGAGCTATTCATATAGAAATGCTAAATGACATTTCTACAGATGCTTTCATCAATGGCCTGCGCTGTTTTGTTGCATTGTGGGGAGCTGTGCGCCAAATCAAATGTGACCAAGGCACCAACTTGATAGGAGCCAAGAATGAGCTGAAAAATGCTCTCAAGGAGATTGACGGTGATCGTCTGACAGTGTTCTTAAAGGCGCTCCTTTCAAGTCATGCAGGTGGGGTATGGGAGAGACAAATCAGAACAGTGAGAAATGTCCTTCGCTCAACTCTCTCACTCTCTTCTGGCAGACTGGATGATTCATCACTGCGAACATTCTTTTATGAAGCTATGGCGATCGTAAACAATAGACCACTCTCAGTTGACAACCTAAACGATCCCAAAAGCCTTACCCCTCTCACCCCTAATAACCTACTTACAATGAAGTCTGTTCCAGCACTACCACCACCAGGCAGATTCATCAGAGAAGAAATCTATGCAAGGAAAAGGTGGCGTCACGTTCAGTACCTCGCAGAGCAGTTTTGGAGTCGCTGGCGTAAGGAGTATTTATCCAACATTTCCACCAGGCAGCGCTGGCAAACAGCAAAGAGAAACCTGCGAGTAAGAGACATTGTCATGGAAAAGGCTGAGAATATTCCCAGAAATGAGTGGCGGCTAGCCAGAGTTACAGAGACTGCGACAGATAAAGACGGGCTGGTGAGAAGAGTCAAGGTATGCCTTGGTGAGCGGAATCTAGGAAAGGATGGTCGTCGTCTCAGCAAGCTCTCTGTTGTTAAACACCCTGTCCAGAAGCTGATCCTGTTGCTGGAGACTGTCTAGCTGCTTCTAGGAGCAACTACGTGTATCCCTTTCTTTCACCATAGTTCAAATTCTAGTATTCATTCACCATAGTTTTGACACTTGTCTGTTTCTGAGTCAAAGGTCATTTTTGATCTGAAAATCATTTGTAATTTATATTCCTTAACATCATACAAATCACTCATGATTCGGTGGGAGTGTAAATGACCAGTGAGTCTTCCTATGACTGTCATCTGTACTTCTGTCCGTAGAGGGCGCTGCTGTCTTGGAATAGCGCTGAGTCTGTACTTCGGCACAAGTTACAGTTCAATTTCAGTCCGTGGTTTAAACTTTGATAAACTTTGAAGTGTTTGTTTAGCATCTCATTAGAGTGTTTTAGCATATCGTTAGCATACATGCAGATTTCAAATATCAGCGAAAACATTTTATTCTCTAATGGGATTAATTGTTTTCATTCATTGATCTTTATTTGGTCATTTTATATATTTTATATTTTTCTCTCTGAATTGAGATCGTCAGTTGTACCAAATGTAATTCATTGTTAACTCATTTCATACTGCACTCTAGGAGATCGTTGTCATTTACAAAATCATAGAATCAAGTTATTCAGGCTTACTACAGTACAGTAAGTAAAGAATGTGATTGTTTTGTCACACTATTAATTGTGTAGGCCATCTATATTGCAAATGTCTAATGGCTGTTTGTTTGTTTCTTTCTTTTATTCAGCTCTTACGGTGTTTTTTTGAGATTAAATCTTTTATAAACATCAGTCATCAGAGAATAAAGTTCATCTGTTCAGCTGGGAATGCTACAAAGGTTTAACATTCAACAAATGTAGAATATTTTGATAAAAAAAAAATAGCCCTAAAGCATTCTTTTCGGATTTGTGCACAAAACTTCTAAGTGCAACAATTCAGATTAAACGTATTTGTAAAAATGTAATAAAATATGCATTGGAACCAACGATATGCATTTTAACACCATTTTAAGCACTGTTATAACATTCGACACTTGCATTGCAAAAAATAAATCTAAAGAAATTAAACATTACTGTAATGTTGCTTGCATACCTTTTGCCAACATGAGATGTCAAATCTTCATAAATTAGTGCTCCGTTTCAATCAGGCTGTGTCCATTAATGGTGACTTAAGTCTATTCACATGTGGAGAAAGCATTCAATGTGTGTTAAAGTTCGAGTATGACTGCTCCACTTAGAAACTATTTTTGAAAACCAGTGTGTACATTTGCCTTTGTGACAATTGTCCATGTGGTAAAATCGCTGTTTCCACTGTAAGTGTATGAGACTTTAACTTATGAGCCAACAATCTTTGTCTCAAATCTACTGAGCAAACCAAATACTCCTTCTGAACAAAACTTACCAAAATCACCTCGTTAGTCTTTGCACCGTTGCAACAATTAGCGACTCTGGTTAAACTGGAAAAAAAACTAATTCACAGAATTACATGTGAAAACATTCTGTCTCTACACACTCTCCGATATATTGTGCTCCTCAAAGTCACCAAACTCCACTGGTAAATCTTTTTTTCAAACCACGCAGAACCACGCATTCAAATTTGACAGCAGCGCAATAAAACTCACTAAAACAAAGATTTTTCTAAAAACTACTATTTATCTCTTTTTTGTTGAACATGACTGATGCATTTTTGTTGAACAAGAATGACGCATTTAATGAGCATAAAAATGATTTATTAATGTAATGTAAACACATTATAACTTTACTAATCAAACACATGCCCTAGTTGATTTTTCTGAGTGTACAACAGTAGCAAATCTTTTATGTTCAAATATTTAACCTGCAGGGAGGAAACTCCTACTGGTTTGGGCCTATGTTTAAAAGGAGCAACATCGTCCCGTATTTCTGCACATAAACTATTAAAACTGCAGACTAAATCATTAACACCTGAACATTGGACAAGCTGTGATTTCAAAGTAAAAATAGTTGAAAACAATTCCACTGACTAAGACAGACTAATGGCTAATGGTCTTATATACTCAGACAAGAGTTTAGATTCTCTGCCCGAACCCGAACACGGGCCGTGATCAAGCGCTCGGAGTGTCAGTTTACTAACGCAACCACAGCTGAGAATGTGTGTTATAACGGCCCACGTATTGAAAAACTGTCGGGTTTAATCGGGCTCGGGCTGATAATTACAGTTAATGTGTCGGGTCAGGCTGGGCTCAGACACAAGGTGCACGGGCTCAGGTGGGGTCGGGTTTCAAGACTGTGCATGTGAATCGATTTGGTGAACCGGTTTTGTGAATCGATACAGAATCGAATCGCAATGCATCTCAAATCAATTATTCGTCCCTACTCTAATAAATATGTATCTTCACAATACTGTAGTGACAGCGGAAATAAAATAATGGTTAAGTGGTCAGTTAGTCGGGTCCCTCCAGGTCCTTGTTGTACCGTTTTTTCGTGGTATTTTCTCAAAGCGGGTCCTGGAGACCGGAACTCTCCCGGTGTGTGTGTGTCCATGTGTCTCCACGGTCATGTTGGGCTGCTCTATCCTGGGGTTCAGCTGTCTGGTCTGACGGATTGGTGAGGAGGTTTTGATGGTCCGTCCAGACCGTGAATGGCTCACTGCCGCCCTGTAGCCAGCGACGCCATTCCTCTAGAGCCCACTTGATGGCGAGCAGTTCGCGGTCCCCTACACCGTATCGCTGCTCGGTGGGGCTGAACTTTCTAGAGAAGAAGCCGCATGGGTGCAGCTTCTGGTCTGGACCTCACTGTGAGAGGACGGCTCCTACGTCCACATTGGAGGCGTCCACCTCAACAACAAATGGTTTGGTCTGGTCTGGGTGAGCGAGAAGGATGGGAGCTGAGGTGAATCGGTGGCAAAGATCGTGAAAGGCTCGGATGGCGGCTGGATTGAGAGTGAAGGGTCCGGAGGTGGGTTTGGTGAGGGC
>JBBPCX010068203.1:0-12437 GCA_037974365.1 Hydrocynus forskahlii | reverse complement strand
TGATTGTCAACGTGCGCTGAGGATATACTGCGCTGAGGATATATATATATATATATATATATATATATATATGTATATATAATTTTTAGTGTTTTGATTGTTGGTAGATCATTTTGACTTGATTATGGTAAAAGTAGCTCGTAGGTCAAAAAAGTGTGGGCACCCCTGCCCTAGTGCATCTTGATGCTGTCTCTTCCCCACACCCTGATGTCCATATGATGTAAAAAAAAAATCAAGCCCACCCTCTTCCATTGGTCCATGGTCCGATTCGATGCTCATGTGCCTACCGTAGGTGCTTTTGGTGGTGGACAAATGTCAGCATGGACACCCAAACAACTCCTAAATTTGCAGTGCAGTACAGAAACAGCAATGTACTGTATCTTTGGACATCTTTGTATCGTAACCAGCATGAATCAGCATTTTCAGCTGTTTGTGTGGAATTTGCTTTCCACATGCATCGGTAAGCCTAGGATGCTAATGACCTTGTCACTGGTTTACTGGTTGTTCTTCCTTGGACTTTTAGTTGGTACTAACCTCTGCAAGGTCTTCCACCAAGACCTGTCATTTTTGAAATGCTATGACTCTATCATCTAGCAATTTGGCTCTTGTAAAAGTGGCCTAAATCCCTACACTTGACCAATCTTCTTGCTTTCAACACAGCAACTTCAAAAACAGACTGTTCACATGTTGTCTAATATATCCCACCCCTCGACAAGTGTCACTGTAACAAGACAATGTTACCCACTTCTCTTATCAGTGGTTTTAATGTTATGACTGACTGGTGTACAATTCAATTTAAAAAGACCTTGGAAGCAAATGATGCTGGTGGACTACTAAAGTATGCTACATCTGTTTGACATCCAAAAAATATTGATTTATTTATCTCAGCACATTATGTGCATTGTTTTGAAAAAAAAAAACCATGCAGTACAAACACATGAACTCATTGTGAAATAATAGTGTTAATGTGATAACAAGTCTGTTGATTCTGCTGGATCATCTATATCTATTGTGTTGACAGAAGGTGAGGCAATTTGCTGTGTTAAGTGTGCATGGGTGCACACATAAAGCATGTTCCAAATGTAGTACACTTATTCCTAGAGTTACCCTGCTGTTAAATGTGTATGTTTGTATGTTGGTGTTTACCATTTCATGTGAGGGCACTTGACATGTTGCTGCAACATACACATGTGCATGTTTCAAAGAAGTGGTGGGTATTTCTAGCGTATCTGCCCAAAACTAGAATATGTCAGACCGCTTAATGTCGGTACTATGCATGTTGCCCACCATTTAGCATATAACTGTTAAGATTTGGAAACCTAAGTAACACGGTACTGGAGAGAATTACTTCACTAAGTTCAGACTATTCTTGTGTGAGAACAAGGTTTCAGGTGGATATAAACCTACACGAGTGAGACACTACCATTCAAAAGTTTGGAATTAGTGTTTTCAGTAATGTAAAACCAATTTGTTGCAGGTACATATCTAAAAGGATTCTATTAAAATGCCACTCAGTAACATCAGAATAAGATGCCATGTACTCTTTCAAGGCGTTTATAAAGATCTATAGAGTTAAAGGGGTCAAATTTACTGTGGTAATTAGGTGTAAAGATGACAGGGTGTCTAAGTCTAAAACCCCCGAAATATTTCTTTTAACCTACATTACTCAGCACTTCCTTAAGTAACTTTTTTCTCTAAATGTCATTATTTTAAACAACGGCTGCCATGTACTATTAGGAGACTCAGGCTATAAAGACACATCTTTTAGCTCCTAACGCAAAAATGATCTCTCCCTTACAGCTTCTGCTCTACTTTTGCTCTCCTTACTTAGCCACAGTGCTGTGAAAGGGAATCATTCTCTTCACAATGTTCAGGTGAAAAAAGTAAGGGGACATTCACTTTTCCCCCAATGCTTACATTCAAGATGTTTAAATAGGACACAGATCCTCAAAAATTAGTAACAAACCACGCCTCTCCTTGATATATCAGGCAGCTGGCATTTTCCACCTAACAAAAAGGGGGAACTCAAACTACAGAAGAGAGATACTCTGTGAATGGTGTCAGTGTAATCTACACCATGCAGTCTTCTGATGATAAATTATATGTGTTTTTAGACTGCTCCTATTCATGCTTTTTTGTTTGGTTGTCATTAGGAAAGTGTGTTTTAAAGGCCTGCTTTACACATTATAATATAGCATTTAAGAAATATGGGTTCTGTTATAGTATGTGAATTCAACATCACAGCAGGTTTTGCACCCTCCCCCTTTTCGACTGCATGCACTCTAGTTGTGAAGTTAATAACCTTCACACAGTCTCTCTCTCCTTCATACAAGAAGAGAGTAGTAACTGTAGCAGCAGTCTAGCTTTGAGTATTCATGTCAACAGCAATCAGTAGCAGTCTATATCTAACTCCCTGCCGCAGCTTTAGCAGCTAATACAACTATGGCTCACATGGTCATATTTGCGCAGTTACAATATTAGCATGCTACATGTGAGTGTGTGTGTATGTATAAGGGGAAGGGGGTTCAAGTTATATGGGATTGATATGTCTGAGCCAGGTGCCTTGGTTTAGGCTGAACAATTCTATGACACACATGGTGGTTTATGACTGTTGAGGGTGGGAGGCTGGGGCGAACAGGAATGCAAGAGAGAGGAACATGAGTGATGAGAGTAGGGGGAGAGAAAGAAAGCGGGAGTGGGTGCAAGGAGGAAGGGGTGTGATGGAAAGGGAGGGGAGGGGAGGGGTGAATAAAATGGCTGATGGACAACAGAAATAGGGGATTTGGAAAATCCAGCAGTGCAGACAAAGAAAGGGAGAAAAGAAACATTGGCTTGAGAAAATGAAGCTGATTCAGGGAACAATCAGGGAACGTGCCATGCTGACAAAAAAGGGAAAAAAGGAAGAGAGAAAAAGAGAGAGATACACTTACCCATGTCTGTCCCCTATCCACCACAGCCAAGACTGAGCCGTGCCGCTCTGAGTCTACTGCGCTGGCTGGCAGAGGCAGAGAGAGGGAGAGAGGATGAGGGAGAGAGAAGGGGAGATAGAGAGAGAGAGAGAAGAAGAGAGAGAGAGAGAGAGAATGAGAGAGAGAGAATGAGAGAGAGAGAGCGCTCTCAGCCGAGGGCTGTTATGAGCGAACGCCAGTTTATCGCAGAAATGACAGTGAGAGAGCCTAGACCAAATACCAGACAGAAATAAACGGTAGAAAGAGGAAGATAAAAGGAAAGCAATGACTGATACACTGCCACAGCTCATCGCTCTTAGATACAAGCAGAAAAGCCACATAACTTCCAATACTGAACTACTGATCATAAATCATGAAACACTCGTCACAATCACAGCAATGACAGCACCATGAGTCGGCTCCCCAGGCGGCTGATACCTCAGCGGTTGCTGAATACTTCTCCACCTCCTCGTCGTTCCCTATTCCTCCAAGGGTATCTTCTGCATTTGACTGTTCACTGCTGGTGCTTTCCTGAGAAAACAGCTGTGAAATGATCACATCTCCTTATTCTCTATCCAGGAATCACCACCGTCTTCCTGCCCTCTACAGAAGATTCTCAGATTTTTCTGGATTCCTGGACTGCACACATGCCTACCTCTCATACTTTCTGTTTTATGTCTCTTGTATGTCTCTTAACTGCATCACCATACCGCTCTCTGTCCAGTTCAGTCAATGGTACACCACCTCTGTTCTCTGCACACTAGAAAATCCCTTCAGTGAATCCGGATGCGTATCAGTGAGCTGTTCATTTTACAGATATCATTACATACTGAATTTTTTGGCTATGGCAAAGAGCAGCAGATAACCCTCTGTAATCAAATGGGGGTTTTTTCACAGTGGATAAAGCTGCCTTTTGTTTATTTGGTCAAAGCACTTTGACATTCAGCAGTCAAGATTAGCAGTAGAAAGAACAGTGAAGAAAAAAACTATAGTGGTAAAGCTGTGTTCTATGAGGGAACAAAACTTTGAAATGGTTAGAGCATTACCTTACAAGTTTCAGTTAATTACGCACAATGTTTATTTTTTAATAAGTAAAAAATAGTAATGATGATAATAACAAATAATAATTATTATAATCGACCCCTGACACAAGGTGTCTGGGTGCCAATCCAATACTTACTTCCTCCAGAATTTTGAGGGAGACTTTCTTGGTACCAGATCTAGCACCTAGCAAATGCTATGTGAAATGAGATAAATTCGAATGAATGGCGGATGTCTTGACACTGAAGCTGTAATACTGCAACCAGCTCCCAGGGTTCCTCCTTCAAGTGGGTTGAACTCTTATCTCACCAAGATATTGTCAGCATTGCATCATAGCACCTGCCTTGCCATCTCCACTTAGTAAGGCAGGGGACTAATGTTACCAATCCAGTTAACCATTTACTTAAAAACACTAGTGGTTATGTACAGACCATCAAAATACTGTCCAAACTTTACTAATTAATTCTGCGAAATGCTGCAAAAAAATTCTAAAGGCTTTAAACGATTCATTATAATTGGTGATTGTACTACTACATAAACATCACTAATGATGTAATTTCTAAGAAACTCATTGCTTGTTTGACACATTTAATCTGACACAGTATATAACTGGTCCAACTAATTTCAGAAGGAATACTTTGATGGGTTAGTAGTTCCAAACACCCAAACTACATCTAAAACTGTCCAAGAAAGGCTCAGTGTTATGACTAGTGGAACAAGTCAAGTCTACACCTGGGGTTTGGAAAGAGTGACCAGGACATCATCTTTCTGATCCTGGAATATAAACAAAGACTAACCCAGGAAGTTCCTGTGACAAGGCAAGTAAAGCTTTGGTCTGCCCAATCAGAAGCCATGCTGCAAAAGCCACTCGATGATGTGGACTGAGACGTGTTCCAGTTCAGCTCAGACAACATCAGCGAGTTTCTTTCATCCCCTTCTTCAGAATCTGGACATTCCACAACCAGACACCATGGGTCAACAGTTCTGTATGGGACACTCAGTTCTCTAGGTGGGTATGGCACTTTGTCACAGGCAGACCCTAAATTGTCAGACTGGGCAGTTGTGTGCCCAGAACCATCACCCTGGGCACCGAAGCTCCACAAGGTTGCCTTCTGAGTTCCCTGCTGTACACACTCTATACCTATGACTACATGGTGACTCAGAGCTCCAAGCATTTTGTGAAGTTTACTGACAACATGGCTGTGCTCTTCAACAATGATGAGTTGGCCTAGCTGAAGGAGGTGGAGAACCTGACTACATGGTATCAGCCTAACTGCCTCTTGCTGAATGTCAGCAAGACAAAGGAGCTGGTCATAGCCTACAGCAGGAAACAGCAGTGCTCCCACACTCCCACTCACATAAACTATGACCTAGTAGAGAAGGGTGACCACCTTTAAGTATCTCAGTGTTCAGATCTCCAGGAACCTTTCCTGTTCACAAGATATAAAAACTCTGCTCACAAAGGCAAGGCAGCATCTGTACCATTGGAGATGGCTTAAGAGGTTTAGTGTCTCTACTGTGGTCCTAAGAAGCTTCTATACAGCTGCTGTCAAAAGCATCTTGTCCATGAGCATCCCTTCATGGTTTGGGAACTGCTCTGTCCAAGACCACAAAGCCCTGCAGCAAGCTTTTAGAGCTGCAACTAGGGAGGTAATAGCACCTGCTCATAGAGGCCGACACCTAGGGTCTAACCTGATTCCTTCAAAAGTCTTGAATCAAGAATTTATCAAGTATATCCCAGGCTGGTACCCAGCAATGGTCTTCTGGGCCAT
The DNA here is from genome assembly GCA_037974365.1 of Hydrocynus forskahlii. Taxonomy (NCBI): domain Eukaryota; kingdom Metazoa; phylum Chordata; class Actinopteri; order Characiformes; family Alestidae; genus Hydrocynus; species Hydrocynus forskahlii. Next base: position 6,676 of record JBBPCX010068203.1, on the reverse strand, counting down.
AACCTTCTCAGTCCACAAAGTACTAGACCCCACAACCACATTGACAGATATCTATGATTTGTGGAGCTGATGGTATAACACATGGGGGAGCCAGTGTACTGGTGAGGATCAGTCTTAATTTGGACCTGTGAAAGGTAGGAAGTACTTTCATGGAACAAGGAAGTTGTTGTGTGTAAGCCACCAGGTTAACATGAATAAACTTGAAGTGGCCGGTAACGCAAGATGCGACTCAACTCACAGCAGAAAGTCTTTGGTGGAAAGCCACACCCACTCTGATGGAAGGTTGGTGCCATCTGTGTTGGTTGGCCACCTTTTGTTGTCTCTGGAGAAGGGCCCAGGCCACCCTGCTCAGACATACCTCTCTGTTGAGAGCACCCCTACTTCCTTCTCCTGGTCATCAAACAGGGACAGCTGAGACCTGCTGGGCACCTAAGTGGTGAAAAGTGTAGTGGGAAAATTCATCCCACTCCAACTGGGAGCCCCAACCAGCTGACATGAGGCCCTCCAGAACCTCGAGGTAAACTAGGGCGCACAGTCCAGACCATGTCATGGAGAAAGCCATAGAGACAAACCGCATGTTGTATTAAGAGTTTTGCAGCTTCTTTGGCAGAAGGGAGTTTATGTAAAGCTATGAAATGGCCTTAGAAAACCTGCCTATTTTAGTAAGTATGACCATGTGGCCATTAGACTTACGGAACCCTGTGACAAAGTCCAGAGACACAAGGACCAGGGCCTGACTCATGTGAGTAGGGGGTGCAAGAGTCCTGCCAGTGCACAGGGGATCTTCCACACGTGTTCTACTTGCACAACTGGATTCAGGGAAAAAACTATATATATTGAAGTGGCTTGTAATTGTTGCTGCCCCATGCTAAGGTCAGGGATGGGCTTACGTGTAACCCTGTTGTTGAGGACAAGAGCAAATGTGGTGCCCAGTACCCCTGCAGTATAGACACAGACCATGCCTCATTCACTGTGATTGTTAGGTGTTAGTATAGTCCTCCCAACAAGCATAGGCTTGGCATAAATATAGTCTAATGTGGTTTCAGCTATGCATGTGGCACAGTGTAGACTGCTGAGTAACTGGGGCTCATTCCTTTTGATGACAATGTTCTTATAGTTGAGCATTAATCCAGCTGGCCAGGATAGTCACAAGTTGTGGACCGGATCTCATGTTGCCAGTTTGTCTTTGTGATCCTCAGACAACCCTTGGAGGAAGATCACAGACAAGGCCTTAGATTTCCATCCACTCTTGATGGCCAAGGTCCTGAAGTACCCTGGTGTAAACTGAGCAGTCTGTTAGCAGCTTCCTTACCATTCAATGGTCGGGCAAACATACACCAGACCACTAACATGAAAGCAGAACAGTCATTGCACGGGGATGTCTGTTGCTCTAATAACGGTACTGAATGACATTCGTCTGATTACAGACTTAGAAAAAAATAACTTGATACCAGTAGATCTTACTGCAGCCTTTAACACTGTCGATCCTAAAACACTGCTGGACAGATTATAAAATTGGGTTGGGCTCTCAGGATGGTTCAGGACGTACTTGGAAGGCAGGTGCTGTTTTGTCTCCATAGACACTTCTGAAACAAAATTTCCTTCACTTAAACAACATTACTGAAATCCTCAGGTCTTTACACTGACATATAATCAGATGTGGAATTGAGTTCAATTATTTATAGGTTTATGTTGCTGTATTTATCTTTGTTTAACTTATTTTGATTTATCTAAAATCATACTTTTGTGCTATATTTAATTGTTTGCTTTTAATATTACTTTTCTTTTTGTGCTTTTAGGCTTATTTTAATCTCTGAACAGTACTTCGAATGAACTATTTGTATGGTATATGCAATACAATTAAACTGGCCTTGGCTACTCAAATGTCTGTAAATACTGTTGACGATCATGTTAATAAGGAGTGGCTTTTTCTGTAAGTCTTGCATTCTTGGTGCAGGAGCACTTTATCATGAGTGTGAAGTTATAATACACACCCCTTCATACATTTTCATATGCAGGCTTCTGGACTCCCAGTAAGACTGTGATATGGCCAACCTTGCTGAACTGTCTGCTGGAAAACTCTTTCTTAGTTTGTACTTGTGTACTTCCGGTCAGTAATAGAGACAAAGAGTATGGAGACACAATCTCAATCATTCTCCAGCATGCTAAATGTGAGCTGTGCTCTGGACAATATATCAGGCAGATCCATGTAATCAAAAATACATCTGTGAGAAAGGTTATGAAGAATAACGATGCTTTATCTATCTCAGTATGGAGAATCTCTGTTTTGATAAGCAGAAACAAAAATCCTCGGAATGGTAAAACGACCACCTTCTTTGGTACATATCCACCCTCTACATCAGACGTGGATACACCCTCTTAATTACTTTATTTAAGCTGCTCTGGCCTACACAAATTCTAATCTGGCCAAATCGATAACACAGAATGAGTTCTCTTTGTTCATCTACTTCGATAATGTAGCCGTTGTCCACCATTTCATCAGGCTATCTTCTGTTTTGGTTGCTGCCAGCTGGTGATGCTCAGGATGAATTGCATGTTTTGCATTTGCACCTTAATTGTGTTTTTCATGAATTTCATTGCAAATTTTTAGGGAGTCAAGTAGATTAGGAATAGGGCTTCAGCTATGTTGTTACTAAGCACATTCTCTTGAGCTATGTTCACAATTTCATATTCTGCTGTGGTTTCACATTTTTATATTTTACTGGGAGAGCAACTGCACCCACTGGCTTTAGCTTGTGCTTATATTAAAAGCATAGTACAGCCTTTCAACTGACCTGGGTGTAGGAGTAGCTGATGGCTGTTTACAGTCAGAGAGATGCACTTTGCACCTGTGTCTATTCTAAATTTTGCATCCCGAGGCAAAATTCTGACATTCCCTGCCTATTCTTCTTACTGAGCATCCATCTTCTGGAGCTGCTGCTGCCATATCATCTGTCTGTGTCACATCTATATCCAGAATTTAATTATCTAGAGGAAGGCTTTTCTGAGCATTAGAGGCAAACTGATACTCCACTCATGTTGTGGATGTTTCCTTGGGTCAGTGTACTCGCAAACCATGAGTCACAAATCCTTGTTTTTGTTTTGTTTTTTTTGTGGGGGGGGGCAGTGTTGCTTGTTTTTTGCTGTAAGGTAGTTAGCAAAATTTGAATCCATTATATGGATCTTCTCACCATTACCCCAATGATCAATTTAGTTAAATTATCTGCTTTATTCACCAATTCAAGTACCAGACTGTTTTCTGCTTTGACAAAAGTGATATGGTCCCAGAACCTTTGAAACACCAAAAACAACTCCAGCGAATCTCAGTTGATTTTTTTGGGTGTTCAGTTTGAGGAGTAGCCAAAACTACTTCTGTTCATGACTTCTTACTCCATGTAATATCAACAGTGTAGCCATGATTGCAGGAGCTATATGTTTGTTGGAGTGGAGGGTGTTTCGAGATTACCTATCAGTATATGCAGAGGGGTTGCTAGGATCTAGGCACTCTTGGGCTTCACCAATTATAGCAAAAAGTGCTACTTTACTTATATGTTTGACCTCTTTGCTATAACTATATTGCATTGACTGAGCAGGTTGGAGCTGTTGTGCATTTCCACTCTTTTGTTGAGTTGTCACTCGTTTGTGGTGCTAGGAAAACACTGTGAGGTAAGCTGCTGGTTTTCAGCAGCATGCAAGAGCAATAGAATCAATATTTATTCTGAAATAATGCAAATTTAACTCGTTTATGATTCATGCAATTTGTTGATGAACAGAAATGTTTGCCTATTTTTTGCTGTATTTTTTTTATTAAATCATATATAACTATATAATTATTAAAATCACAGTAATCATATTTTTAATTATGATAAGTACAAATAAAATCAAATACTTTTTTTGTTTTACTGAAGTAGGAGGATCTCTGCTTGTACTGGAGGAATAATTTAGAAAGAGTTTATCTACTTTCCCTCAGATTACAAAATAAAGAAGACAATGTCATATAGAGGTAGACTGCTATGAAAAAGCATTGTCAATACACATTTTATTTTTTGCATTATATATCATACTGTATATCCAATATGCAATAACTAATCTTCCTTTCTTCTTTGCTCTTTTGCAGTTTGGCATTTGTCACCATTCAAATGAGCACTTGAAGACTTTTTGCTGTGACTGGATATTCCAGTGATTTGTTTGACACCACTTCAGCTGATTCAGAATGCAGCTGCGAGGTTAGTCTTCAATGTTCCAAAGTTCACACAAACCACATCTTTACTAAGGAACCTTCATTGGCTCCCTGTGGCCACCCGCATTAAGTTCAAATCCCTAACACTTGTTTTCAAGGCCAAGAATGGACTTGCACCCCCATACATATCAGCATTGATCTAGCAGCATGTCACTTCTCATCCTCTCAGGGCTTCAAGCACTGCTCGTCTTGAGCCTCTGCTACTCAAAAGAAGAGGGAGACATGCGTCAAGACTCTTCTCAGTCTTGGCCCCCCAGTGGTGGAATGAACTCCCTCTTCCGATCAGATCTGCCGAGTCCCTCGCTGTCTTCAAGCGTTGTCTGAAGACCCATCTCTTCAAGGAGCACCTTGGTGACTAACTATGCCTCATGTTTCTGCTTCTCATGCTCATATTTTTTCATCATATTCAGGGCTTGCTCATCTTCAATTTTGTCCCCTCAAGGCACCCAGAGTCTTGCTAAGTAAGGTTCTTAGATCACCCAGTAACCTTCACCACATCAGCCAAATTCAGTGAAGTACTTGTGCTGTCTTCAATTCCCTCCATCGGCCACTGCACATATAATACAGCATATAATACAGTTTGTAAGGAAGAAAAGCAGCAGATACATTCTAAGAGGGTTTAAAAAGCTCCTTCTATTTAGATGAACTCTTAAAACCAGTCTGTGAATTAAAAATATAACAGTGAATCTGTGAATTAAGGATGATCACTGGTGGCAGGGGCTCAAAAGAGACTGAGATTAGTACCAATATCGGTTGAACCAATACACTGTGTTGGGAAGGTTACTTTTACAATGTATTCCACTACGGATTACAGAATACATGCACTAAAATGTAGTTTGTAACGTATTCTATTACTCAATGTGAGTAACGTATTCTGCTTTTTACAACTACATGAATGCAGCAGTTTGTTTACTGTAGAGGAGCAAAGACTTGGGTATGTTAACATAAGATGTTTTGTCTGCTTAAAGATAATAAAAAAGCCCTGTCTTTGCTTAACCATTTCTTTATTTATTGGTTGCTAGGTTATGGGGACACCGCTCCGTCTGGCATGTTTTTATTTGGCTTTTTAAAAAAATATGATTTACTGTAAATATTCATCTGATCAATGTATAGTATTGTCTATAGTATTGTCATGGAAACCCCCGCACATTTGCAAAAACCTGAACGGAATGAGCCTCCGCTGCTCAGCACCGCACCCAAACATAAACAACCCAGCACGAGGACGAGGGGTTTTTGAGGATGAGGCCCGGACGTCACAGCTTTTTTCATGGCAATATATAATTTTTCATGCATTTTAGTGCTAAATAAAGAAAAATATAATGTTATAATTTTGTAACATAAATATTAACATAAATTCAGATACAATTCCATATAAAATATAACTATAAATTTTTGGTACTGTCCAGAGAACACAAAGAAAGTGTGTCTTGGGATGGTGAAATACCGCTGTACTCAGAGGCGGGAGGTTTGAATGTACCCAATCCGAGAACATAGTTTATCTCCTTGCTGCTGATTGGCTGCTGCCCTGTGACGCATCTCTTTGAGTGTTCTAGTGTTTTTCGTTTTGTTCTTCTTAAAGCCCTGTATTTTTATTACTGTGAATTAAATTAATGTATTACTGTATTTACCCTACTTATACCAAAGAAAAAGAACATGCATGAATCACAGTACAGTCTATACAGGAGTAACATCAGTATTTAACATTCTAGCATTGCGGGAGACAGCTGTTCAGTGTACACTGTACAGTGCGGATATGGGTTTACCTTTACATTTTTAAGGGTAATGTATTAAGCTGAGTTTGAAATGAAATTTAAGTGTTCTGGCAGCATATTTTGGGGGCATATTTAGGTTTTACACTATAAAAATAGACATTTAGAGAGCAGTAAGAGGAGAGCGGTAAGAGGAAAGGAGGGGGGCGGACAGTGTTTGTGAACGACAGATGGTGTAACCCTGGGCACATCACTGTGAAAGAGCAACGCTGCAGCAGAGACATTGAGCTGTTAGACATAAGCATGCGTCCGTACTATCTCCCGAGGGAATTCTCGCATGTTATCGCGAGGCAGCCTGCGGCTCTCTTCACTCTGTAGTCAGCAGACTGCAAATGCAATCTCCAAGAGACCTTTTTCTAATATCTGGTGACCTCAATCACTGCCCACATTCACCCAGTATGTGACAGGCAGAAGATGGAAAACCAGCTTCAGCAGAACAATGTCAGCGAAGTCTGGAGAGGCCTTAAAACCATCTCAGGCCACAAAGAACAGAGATCTCTGCTGGTGGGGGGTGTGAGATGGGCCAATGAATTGAATCACTTCTTAAACAGGTTTGCTTCATCCAGGGTGCAGTCTTTGACATTGGCTGGAGACACCCCCACCCCCACTGCTGCTGTTCCACCTCTGACACCTCAGACTCTTCACACCTACTCCACACACCCTGCTC
>JBBPCX010068201.1:0-12440 GCA_037974365.1 Hydrocynus forskahlii | reverse complement strand
ACACAGAGGTTCTGTTTAGTATCCTGTACACCCCTGTTTTTGTGTACTCATTATAGTACCTGACCCCTATGTCTCTCAGCATAACAGAAACGTGACTGGAGACGCGAGAGTTCGCCTGTGAGTCCTGATTGAATACGGATAAATGGAGCCAAACAGGTTAAAACTGTTTCTTCGTTTCCGGAGTCGCATGAGTGTCATTCTGACTGTGAGCAGTTGAGGAATGTTTCCTGCCAAAAATATTTTAATCTTCCAGCTTCTTTCTGTTTCTCTTCAGTGAGTTTATGTAATCAGACACTAGAATTACTGAGAACAGATCTGTATCTAACAACATCTACACTATCCAATAAAATCCTACAGTGATTTCCCAGAATGGCTGGATTTTTTATTTTTTCCCAGAATGGCTGGATTTTAAATAAATAGTGCCTCTGAATTTCAGACTCCCCTGATATTTCTATGAAGGTCACCTGGTTGTAGTTATGGGTAAATATCAGCTTTTAAAAAAGTAAATGTCATAGCGTTCCTCCCTCCTGCACCTTCTTTGTAAAGGATTCTGTTGATTTTAGAGAAGAGACAAATGTCCCAACACCTAGAAATGGTTTTGTATAATGTATCTGTTCCTAGTTGCTAGTTAAGTGGGGGTTTTGTTGTCGTTGTGACTCCGTGTCCGGTTTCAGGGCTGATGTATTAGTGAAGCGCAGCTCGGCTCTAGTGACACCACAAGCATCTTAAAGATATTTAAACTAAAATGAAACCATCATCTGACTCTTCTCTTAACATACAGAGGTCATGTGAAAACATTGTGTAGATAAACAGGGTTAAGAAAAATCCCATCAGTGCAATATTTTAGATGTTCATTTGTAAATGAATGTTAAATTATTAACAAAATAAGTTCAAAAGCTCCATGGGTATCCACTCACTTTGCACTCTCTGTCACTCACAGATTTGACCACAATTAATGATTCTTCAAGGGAATGATTCAACAGGAACCAGACGTCTCCAACACAAATCCAGCCGTTTTATTCTCTACCCCCACCAGTGAAGCTCCACGTGTCTCTGAGCGTTTATATGGATGCTGATGATGTAAAATAGTGAATCTGAACTAAATCACTTTTCTTTGGGGACTATTTTGCCTCACAACGCCCTGCATGTATCCCTCCACCATGAATGGGTTTAGTTTCAAATAATGTCTCGGGCGTCAGGTGGTGCAACCATAACCATTTGGTGGAATAACTTTCTGTGAAGGAGAGTTTAGAGGCAGACGTCTGGCTCCACACACCTCCACTGTGAACAGTGGGTTCTTCATTCGTCTAGAATTTGAGCTAAAATGCAGATTGACTGTTTTTATTAGAGTCAAACCAACACAAGAAAAGTGAAATAATACTTCACTTCAAATCAGCTCCTGCACTGTGAACTGGTTATCTCCGACCCCTGTTTGTCTCAGAATGCTTTTTATCAAGTCCAGAAAATTCTAGAGGGTTACATGTAAAACTGTCCCTTCCTTTTTGTGTAAATATGATCCAGATTTCTAAAGCCGTACTTTTTGACACTGTGATTCAGATTCATTCCTGAAAACTAAAATTCGGCACCTGGATTTGCGGATGGGTCACATGTGGTTCCGATTTTTTATATCTGATACTGTTCTGTTTCGGATGCTTTGGAAACTCACCAGAGGGTCTGGACAGAGCCTGCCGCGTTCCACAGGAAGCTGACAGAGTTCCAGATAAGACGTTTCTCTGGAGGCGGACAGGATAGAGCAGAAGAATTCATCATTCTGAAACTCCCAACCACACAGCACACAATAATCTGTGCAATAACCTGATGCTACTTGATCGTGTAATTTTTTTATTGGGTTTAAATCATTCCATTATGTGCATTATTTTCTTATTGTTATGTCTTAAGATATGAAATATCAATACTTATATCAATATGACTGATCTACTACTGATCAGTATTACAGCAATAACAGACTCCTCACCACTATTAGTGTTGCTAGTAATTCACTGAACTGTAAGTTATTTATCTATAGGATTGATACCCAGCATTTGTGTATATATTCATATATGTTCCATATATATATATATATATAGCATAATTCATGTAGTTTTTCTGCAGTGTTATTTGATTTTATATTTTATGTTGTTAAATAAACTTTATTAATTTATTCTTTTTTATTATTATTATCATTATACATATAGTATTTTAAAATCTATATTATATTTTATACAGACTTTATATTTTATATTGCTCTTGTCTTTGTGTCTCTTTTCAGTTGTAACATAAGCAGTTCCCTCCAGGGTCAGTAAAGTTTTCTGATTCTGATTCTGAAACTGTAAACAGCATCTGGATTTCCTCACCGCTTCTGTTCCACAGGGTCGCCGCTGGTCTCGGCTCCTCATCGACCCGGATGCTCGCCCTGCACCTCCGACTGTGACAGAGGGGCTCATTACTATTCATTTGGTATTTTCACAGTCAAACCAATAAAGAATGTGAATCCCCCCACCCCCAAGAGTAATTTACATGGACGAACAGCTGCTGAAGAACGAAAGAGGAAGTAGTTTCTGATCTACCGTGATCTACAGTGAACAGGGAACCAAAACAGAGACTGGAAACTCTATACCATGAACACACGCACAACACTTCTCTGGAACTCAAACCACGTCATTAAGATGGATTAGACTTCTGGATGTGGTTTAGACTTGTGGACAGCTAACAGTATGACTTGTGAGCTGTAAAAATTGCCTGAACCCCTTCATTAAGGTGCATCAGACTTGTGGACGTGGTTTAGGACGCAGTAGACTTTCTGCGAGCTGTAAAAATGAACTGAACTTCAGTGTGGATCCGAACTCCAGTTTACACAACAGGGTCTGTTTTCACAAACCACCTCTGAAGCAGAAGCACTGATATACGGTCAGTTTCTGTGATGCCATAAATACAAAGAAACCTGATCCCAGATCAGTCCTATTCTGTGAATGGTGTCTGAAATAGTCACCTGTTCATTTTTACAGCTCACAGTAAGTCATACTGCGTCCTAAACCACGTCCACAAGTCTGATCCACCTTAATGAAGGGGTTCAGTTCATTTTTACAGCTCACAGTAAGTCATACTGTGTCTGATCCGCCTTAATGAAGAGCTTTGAGGGTTCAGAGAAGTTTTGTGTTTGTGTTTACGGTAAAATATTTGGGTGACTATTGACTTCTAGTGTTAGTGATGTTAGCCTTGTAGCTCCAGGTAGCTCCAACTAAGGAAGATCATTTTATGCCCAAACACGTCTCGACTGACCTGGGGTCACCGGAGAACTGTGGAGGTCCAATTTACCACCACTGGGACTGTTTGCTCACGCTCACCTCTGCTCTGATACTGGTTGAGCCTCTTGACGAGGTCCATTCTGTGGATGGCCCTCAGATACTTCTCCATCACATCCATCCTGCTGCTGGAGATCTGATCCAGCTTCTCCAGCTCAACCACAATGTCCAGGAAACACTGCAGGAACAAAAACAACCAGATCTTTATAACAATAAAGGTGTAAATCTCTGACCTCACAGCAATTTGGTTACAGGAAACCATTCAACAGGAACCAAAAGTCTACAACACAAATATCACTGTTATTCACTATCGAGCCCCCGGTGAAGCTCCAAGTGTTTATATGGATGTTGATGATAGTAGAATGGTGAATCTGAACTAAACCACTTTTCTTTGGGGACTACTCTGCCTCACGACGCCCTGCATGTATCCCTCCACCATTAAAGACCAAACGCTTCTCAAAACTCTGACAGAACAACGTCTCAGGCGTCAGGTGGCGCAACCATAACCATTTGATGGAATTTCTCTCTGTGAGGCAGATTTTAGAAGCAGAAGTCTGGTTCCATTCACCTCCAGTGTGAACAGTTCTTTCTCTAGAACAGATAACCCGCTCGGAACCTTTTTAAGCAGGAATTTTGGGGAGTTGATGGAATTCCCATTGAAGTTGTGGTTCCTCATCATGAAACATACAAGGACAAAACTGGGAATTTAATCAGAGACATTCCAGCCCTGCAACTTCTGGTTTGCGGTTTGTGTTGTTTTTTCTTGTGTTTTGACCCACAGGTGTTTTTATCAGTAATATTCAGAACGACCTACGGGAAATATTAGTCACATATGTTAAGTAAAGCTCCCCGCCTAAGGTGGTTTTGCTGATAGTGGTTGAAAAAGGTCACAGCCCACATTCATCACAGTGTAAACATGAGCAACTTTTAGAACCAGCTTTTGCCTTTCTGCCTTGAAGGACCTGATCTCAGATCAGCACAACCCTGATAAGGTTATTCGAGAAGTTTTTACCTCAAACTTCTCCAGTTTCTCTTTCGGCAGGGTTCCGCTCAGCAGAAACACCAAAGACCCCAAATCCTCCGAGTCCACGTCCTCACTCAGATCAGCCATCAGCACCCTTCACAACCACCCCCACACACACGAACACATACACACACACACACACCACAAAAATGTGTCATTTCCCCCATTACACAGATGGAAATAAGTTTCATGCTCTCAATACAGACATACATTACCGGTTCAAAGCACACAGAACCATGACGGTTAGACCTCGCATCACAAATATCCCAAAAAAAAAAAAAAAAAAACAAGAAGAAAATGCGCCTCTGCTATTGATGGAAATTTCTGTTAGCCCCTCTATGGGATTCTAGTGTAATATTATCACCAAGCTAAAGGCACTGATTAGGCTGCTGCTCGTATTCACAGTATCTAGAACCCTCAGAAGTTCTCCCTTGCCCCGCTCACTGTGAATCAGAGCTTGATCGGCTAATTCTTCTTCAGAATGATGTTAGAGGTTAAACTGACCTGACAGGCCTTCAGCAGGTGAGAAGAAACAATATTTTAAATTAATATTAATTTACTCCGCCCACTGGTGCATGGTGACATCATCAAAAAGCAGAAGAGGCTGTAAAGGCGGGTCCTTACATTTAGACAGAACAAGAATTTAATCTTTCAAATGACTAACATGAGCAGAGACGTGGACTAACAAGGGAAGGTCTTTTTTAATCTCTGTTTCATCTACCAGAACCAGAAGGTTCTTCATTCAGTGCTTCAGAAGAATCTTTTTCTTTAATAAAGAACCACTGAAGGACCTCCACATAATGTAAAGGCTCTTATATTTTGTGTAGATTTTTCAACAGTTCGTCACAATCTTCGAGAGATGTTCTTCAAGAGCTCTTTGATAAAGCATCATGACATCTACTCACCTGAATAGTTCTTGTCTGTGATGGAGAATTATCTACTCTTCCAGTCTTGTTACGAGCCAAAGAACCCCTTTTTTGCTAAGTGTCTCGGTCTCTGTCGTACAGGTTCTTTAACAGTTCTTCACAAGAGCTGCTAAAGGGTTCTTTAGTAAAGAGCTATGACATTTGTCCACTTGTCTGTGATGGAGAACATTTTGTTCGCCACCAAAATTGGTTCCACTATTGTTGTGACCCAAAGAACTCTTTTTACTCTTTTTACTAAGAGGTGCTCCAAAGTGGCAGCACTTCGGAGCACCTCTTTTTTTTGGGAGTGTAGCTAGAACCTGGACAGCAGGGTGGCTCACCTGTACTCGGACAGACTGCAGCCGTTTTCGAGGAGCTCCTCGACTTCGTTCTTGCTGGTGCCCAGAACACACTTCAGTAGATCATAGCGCCTCATCCTCAGCATCAGCTCCATCAGGAACACGTGGTCCACCTCCACCTGGTCCATCCTGGACTGAAGCACCTCTCGGACGTTTACGGCTCTTCGGTCGGTGTCCAGCGCCCCACACAGGTAGGACAGGCGCTTACACTCCTCCTGACTCAGCTCCTCCACTATTCGGCTGATGGTGCTGGAGAGCTGCTCGGACAGTGACATGCTTTGGAAAACTTTCTGAAAGACACACATTTCTCAACAATTAGCTCAAACAAATCCAAACCGATTCATCACAACATGTCCCAGGCTTGGGCAGAAACATCAGTGGTCAAGTGAATTCACTGAAGGCTTCCAGGACCCTCAGAACTCTCCAACACAGAAAATACAGAAGAATATCGGGGAGCCTGAGGACCGGTTTGAGAACCACTGCCCTAAAGAATCTTTCAAAAGACTGTTCTATAGAGAACCATTGTTAGAAAATGAGATGTATGAGCGTGAAGAACCTCCACATAATGTATGTGACGGTCGTGGGGTGACATGACTGGTGCCAATCCTCCCTATGAACTATTATACACACACACACACACACACACACACACATTTATCAAACGAAAACCCACAAGACTATTTTGTTATGCTGTGGACATTTACTGTACTTAAGTAGGGGCGCAAACTTGGGTGCAAAGAAATCTTTTTAGCATAAAATGATTACTGTTTCTTGTATTGTTAGAAAATGAAATGTGTGAGTGTGAAGAACCTGTACGTACTCTAATGCTCTTACATTACATGAAGGTTCTTCAACAGTTCCTGCCAATCACGTGTCCCTTAATTTCAAGAGATGTTCTTCAATAAAACTCCATGACACTTGTCCATTTAAACAGTTCTTGTTTGTGAAAGAGATGTTTGTGAAAAGAGATTTTTTTTTAATACTACAGTTTCTGAACATATTTTAGCACACTGCAAAGGTTCATGAACTTTCTCACAGCTTTACAAAAAAGTCTAAAAACATCCAGAATAGTTTATATACGTTCATTCAAACATTCAGCGCTGGTCGAGACCGTACCCCTGCTGTTCTTTACAGAAATAATCAGACTTATAGTACTTAATATAAAACTAAACCTGAATGACTATTTTTCTGAATTTGGGTGCTCCTTTTTGAATATTCAAACAAAAAGGAAACGTTTCCCTAAAAGGGCTTGTGCCCGTGCCTGTGACTCACTTCTCTATTTGGCTGAAATTTTTCCATCAGCGTAATTGCAATTTTCCAATGAGGTCATGCTGACCATGAACTATTAGACTATTACGATACTGAAGTCTAATAATATAGAACCGCACTAATTTATGTATTATTGCACCACAACACATAGACATATTTTATAGTCTAGTAGTATTTCACAGTACAGCAGTCTATTATCACTCAATGTCTATTATTAGAGTACAGCAGTGTATTATCACAGCACAGGGGGTCCTCGTGTTATGATTTCTTGTCATTTTCTCTGTTACTACGGTACAGTGTACTAGTGCAGTATATATTAACGCCCTTTTCCTAGTTCTGTGTCTTAGTTGTGTTTTTATGTTCTAGATTATTATTTTACAGCTGTGTTAGGATCAATAATTGATTGAGGCTATAGTGTGTTTCCACGTACACCAAAATCCGGGTCGTAGGAACGGAACCGTGTCGTAACTCGAGTACCCCCTGTATAGTACTATATTCAGTATGACAGTCTTTACTACAGTATAATTGTTCTTATCACCAAAAAATCGATCTAGTGTCGAAGTATAGCAGTCTATTATAACAGTATGGCAGTCTGTCATCACAGTGCAGTAGAATATTACTGTAATTCGAATATTAACAATATAGTAGTATATGACAACGGAACAGTAAAATATAACAGTATTGCAGTATAATGTCACATTATAGCAGTATATATGATACAATTTTTACAGTATCATAGTATTTAACAGTGTAGCAGTCTGTCTTCTCAGTATCCTCGGTCCTCGGTGGGTCTTACCTGTACAGGGTGAGCTCAAGACTAGTCCGGTATTCTCGGCATGAATGAATGAGATCAGAAAACCAGTGACTAAAAAGGAAAGTAAGCGTGGGTCGGAAACTCCCTCTTCCTGTAACATAACTCTCACAGCAGTCAGCCGGAACCTTAATAGCCGGAACCCACTTGTTCCGCACGCGCTCAGCCCCCAGCCCGCCCCCAAACCAACGGGACCTTGCACGCGCGCACCGTTATAAAGTTAATAAAACTCGTTACTGTGTAGATGATATTAATTTATTCTGATATTAGTGTTAATAAAATTCGTTACTGTGTAAACGATATTCATTTATTGTGATCTTGTTACTTAAACCACTCTCCTGCATTATCATCAATGCATTTAGTCTAATATTAGTGTTAATAAAACTCGTTACCGTAAATTATATTCATTTATTCTAATATTAGTGTTAGTAAAACTCGTTACTGTGTAAATGATATTCATTTATTCTAATATTGGTGTTGGTAAAACTCGTTACTGTGTAAATGATATTCATTTATTGTGATCGTGTTAATAAACCCCTCTTCTGCATTATTATTACTGCATTTATTCAAATATTAGTGTTAATAAAACTCGTTAGTGTGTAAATGATACTTATTTATTCAAATATTAGTGTTAATAAAACTCGTTACTGTGTAAATGATACTCATTTATTCTAATATTAGTGTCAATAAAACTCATTACTGTGTAAATGATACTCATTTGTGATTGTGTTAAAATCCACTCTACTGCATTATTACTGCATTTATTCTAATATTAGTGTTAATAAACACTGTTTAGTGTATTACTACATTAGAGCATTTATTCTAATTAGTGTTGATAAGTCTTTACTGCATTAACAACATTCATTTATTCCAATATTAGTGGTACTAGAGATCTACTGTATTAAAACTAATTTATTCTGTTCCTGTTGAACACACTCCACTGTATTAATAATGTATCGTTATATTGATATTAATGGACTTAGTGTTAGTAAAATGCTGTATTACTGACTGATTTATTGTAATATTGGAGATAAACAGAGCTTTGAAGACTTTAGTCCTGTGTAATTAGAGGCGGGCAGTGAGTGAACCCAGTAATCCTCCAGTAAAAGTACCGATCCTTAATAACGAAAAAGAAATTTATGTAAAAAAAAAGCATTTCCAAGTAGAACTAAAAGTCGTACTTTTAGAATACTAAAGTACTAGGCGTGGAACGGTTGTGGAACCTTTTAGAACAGAAAACGTCTAACAGAGGAAGCAGTATGAGGCTGAAACTGACTTTTTCCAGTTTTCAGTTCCAGTTTACATGGTGCTGATGGTGCAGTTATGTTCCATGACTGAAGGCGGAGCAGAAAATAAGGTGGACCATAATTAGGACCTCAGGTATCCTAATCAACCACTTAAGATGGAACAAACCCAGCAACACACAGGCAGCATCATTTAAGGTGAAAATGAGGACCATCAGGTGCCAAAATGTAACTGCTGCAGTATTTAAAGTGGAATAAACTGGCTTTAGGTTTGACTGCTACATTCCACCTTAATCGGTGCCTCTGTTGCAGTTAGGATCCATCACTGAAAGCGGAACAGAAAATAAGGCGGACCATAATTAGGCCCTCAGGGTGTAAAATGTACCTGCTGCACCATTTAAGGTGGAACCTAATCAGCCATTAAAGGTGGAACAAACCCAGCAACCCACAGGCTAAAATGTAACTGCGGCACCATTTAAGGTGAAACTGGAATTTGCAATAAAAAGCTCTAGAATAAGGAAGCTGTACAGAAGGTTATATGATCTTTTCTGATCTTCTCTGTCTGGATCCTCCTGGTGTAAAATAAGCTCCACTGTAAAGCAGCCCAGGAGCAGAACCAGGAGCTTAGGTCCTAAACGGAACCAATTACACAGTAGCTGGACACTGGAAATAACAAGTTAATCAAAAACGATACAGGAAGATGACTAAATAGGAGCCCATCACCTGAGTGTGATCTTCCTCCACAGTAAGGTTTTAAACATCCGTTTTCTCAGTCACTCTAGTATTAACTTATCATTTGCAGCACAGCACCTGGGGAGCAAAGCACTCAGACTCGAGACAACCCACTCAAAACGAAACTCTTATGTTTATTGTTTAATCTGTGAGAAACTGAAGCTCACATGGCTACAGCCAGTCACAGGGGAACCTCACAGGGGAGCATAGGAACAGGGGAACTTCACAGGGGACAGATAGAGGCTCTGTAGGCTGTAAAGGGAAAGAGAGTCCACCGTCTCCGGCTCAGCGCCGCTGTCCTCAGTGATCAGACTTCTTAGGAGAGAAGAACGTGTACTCCACAGCCAGAGCCACGGCGAACGCCACGAATCCCGTCTTAAAGCCGCGCAGCAGCACGTCCTTCAGGGTCACCGGGACGCCGAAGCTGCCCGTGTACCGCCAAGCTTCATTCCTGAGGAAACAGACGGAGTTGGAGGTGAAGGACAGTCCTGCCACTTGTGGGGGAAAATTTACTAGTTAATCAGTTTGCAGTGTCTTATATATTTATATACATATAGTCCATCACATCTATCTTTGTATCTGTATCTTGATAAGGAACGTTTCTGTGCGTATTACAGGGTCAAGACCTACCCGAGGAGTAGAACAGCATCAACTAAGAAGGTGTGAAACCATGGAATAATGAGCAACTGAGAAGTGTTTAGGCCTCAGAGCAAGGTGAGAAGAGTATGGCCAGCCTGGCTCTGGCCTCTTTGAATGTCCTCTTTGAATATCAGCATGTTCCACTGTACACACACACACGGGCCCCATTACGTTGTGCTTGAAGCTGGTGATAAAACCCATGTGACCTGTCAGAGCGCTGGGAGGAGACCAGATAAACTTTGTTTGATTTTAAGAACCTCTCTGATCTTGAGTCTTGAATCTGTGAAACACAATTTATTTTTCCACGACACCACTCGCCCTCCTCACTAGCACCCAAGCTCCACACACATCAACCCTCAGCACCTGACCGACGCACCAGCACTGATAAAACACATCATATACAGAAGTACGCCTTTGCTTGGAGCTCCTTGTGTTTGGGTCAACAGTGGAGCTTCATGTGTCAAAGGAAGCTTCACTTTGTGATTGTGCGTCACAGAGAATCAAAGATCTCAAAAAAAAACAAAAAAAACATGAAATTTACAGTTTTTGGTATTCGGTGCATTTGGTGTTGATTTTTAAAGACAGCATTGTTTAAAAGTCAAAAAGATTTTTAAACGATGTGGTGTGAGAAGCCAAATCACGTGTGTGGGACTGGAGGTGGGTGGAAAAGGTGTGTGTGTGTGTGTGTGTGTGTGTGTGATGGGAGTGAATGTGTGTGTGTGTGTGTGTGTGTGTGTGTGTGTGTAAGAGTGGGAGTGGATGGAAAGGGTGTGTGTAATAATACTAATGTGTGTGTAACCTGAAGTTTTACACATGGTTTAATGTGCACGTTTAAAAGAATTTGACTGCATTAGGTCAGGTAACGATGTTGGAACATTGCTGTGAGGATTTGATTGTATAAGAGCACTAGTGAGGTCATGTACTGATGTTGGAACATTGCTGTGAAGATTTGATTGTATAAGAGCACTAGTGAGGTCATGTACTGATGTTGGAACATTGCTGTGAGGATTTGATTGTATAAGAGCATTAGTGAGGTCATGTACTGATGTTGAAACATTGCTGTGAAGATTTGATTGTATAAGAGCATTAGTGAGGTCATGTACTGATGTTGGAACATTGCTGTGAGGATTTGATTGTATAAGAGCACTAGTGAGGTCAGGCACTGATGCTGGAACATTGCTGTGAGGATTTGATTGTATGAGAGCATTAGTGAGGTCACGTACTGATGTTAGATGAGCCGTTTGTGTTATATTATAAATATAATTTATTACTTTAAATTTTTCCATAAATAAACAGAACCGACATATAAGAATAGAAACGAATGCCCTACAAACGCAGAGCTGTTTGATGTTCTAGTTTGTTTGCTGCGTTAATGTTTATCCATCATCACCCTTTACAGTAAACACGGTTCATAACAGGATCCTTCACTTTCCTCCGCTATTAAATTATTTCATCATGCTAAAAAGGCCAACAAATGAACATAAATCAACCGGCCTAGTGTTTTTTTTTTTCCAGATATAAAAACACCTAAAAAGCCTGTTCTCCAGTCAGGGTTCCCCCCAGTCCCCTCTCACCGTGCCCAGGGGTCCCTCAGCCCCCTCCGAGCGAGCCGCTGCTGGGTCGCCTCCAGTGGGGTCCCCTCCCACTTCCAGACTTTAGGGTCCGGCAGGGACAGCTTGCTGTGCCCGTGATCTCCACCCATGACTGTCCTGAACTGCATTAAGAGAGAAAAATTTATAAACATTAATAAACATACAGCACTGAATACGGAATACACTGATAGGAGAGAAATTAAACGTCTGAAAAGCTGCATTTTTGACCAGATCAGTAATAAAAAGCACAATATAAATAAAGTTCAACTGAGAAACTGAAATGGATCCAGAAACCCAATGTCCATTAAAAACTCTGTCATCAACTGGACACACAGTCTAAAGACAGTGTAGTATTGCTTTATTTTTTGACATTACACACACACATGTATATATATATATATATATATATATATACACACACACACACACACACAGTTTTGTTAAGGTCCTGTTTCACCCTCATTTCTTCATATTTTGCTTCCATTTCTTCTTGTATGTTAATGTGTTCTTGAGGAACAGTTCTCCAGGCTTCCTGAAGGACTTTCAGAGACTCTCATTTCCAG
>JBBPCX010068200.1:0-12440 GCA_037974365.1 Hydrocynus forskahlii | reverse complement strand
TTACTCACTAGGGGCTCGGACCTGGACTCTGTAAAGCTGCTTTGTGACAACCTGGTTGTAAAAAGCGCTATATAAATCAAATTGAATTGAACTGACGACCCACAAGTTTAGTCTTGAGCTGAAGATGCCAGCCGTCCCAGTGTTCAGGAAGCTACCATAGAAACCTCTCCTTCGACATGTGCCTGGAACAGGAGAACAAAAGAACTGAGTGGATGGCAGGTCCCAGTGCCAAAAATGAGCTGCTGTGGTCAGGACCCCACAGGCCAGGTGTGGGTCTACCATTTGAACCTGCAAAAAATGTCTGTGTCCAACTGGATTTGAGCCCTTTGAGATGCCAAAATGGGTGTTAGACTGGAAAGAGGTGCCCTGCACAGCTAGGCTGTGACCAGCTGATACTGCACTGACGCTTTGCCACAGCCTCCAATAAGCCAATAGGAGCAAGGGAGCTGCTATAATTACTGATGTACATCAGTGCTGTCAGATTTCCAGTTAAAATAACTGCCTTTACCAGTGTATTGTGATGCTTCTTCTAGTTTCCATTATTTTTGCAGCAATTTACAAATACCACTTTATAAGACTAGTGTATAGCAGTATTTCAGCCAGAGTGAAGTCAGTGTGGTTTGTACTGATTGGGTGGATATGAAACTTTGCATCAATATTTCACTGCTGCATCAAGCCTAGGGTTTCTACATAATATTACAGGTATTACAGGAAAGGTATAGGAAATTTCCTCTTCTTCTTGTGTGTGTATGTGTGTGTGTGTGTGTAGGTGTGTGCGTTTGTGTGTGAGAGAGGGGGAGAGTGAGTGAGAGAGAGAGAGAGAGAGATAAAAGAAGAGAGAAAGTGAGAAATAGAAAGAAAACAAGACATAGAGAAAGAGAGAGAGACAGAGAAAGAGAGACAGCGAGATGGAGTGAGAGTGAGTGAGTGAGATGAAGTGAGAGAGAGGGAGAGAGAAAGAGAGAGAGAAAGAGAGAGAAGTAGAGAGATATAAAGAGAGAGAGACAGAGTAAGGGAAAGAGAGAGAAAGAGGTAGAGAGGCAGAGAAAGGTAGAGAGAGAGAGGCAAAGAGAGGTAGAGAGAGAGAGAGATGGTCCTAAACTTTGCCAGTCTAAAGGAGCTGATGTACAGGAAATGCCTTATCGATCACTTCCACACCTCCGCGCGAGTCACTCAGTGACGGAGCCTTTAAAATTTCCAGTGGAGGCGGGGTGTGTGTGTGCGCGCGCGTGTGTGTGTGCTTGTGCGCGCGCGTACGTTCGTGTGTGTCTTTTTTTTCTTTCCTCCCCATTCCAGACGTGTGATTCAGGCGGAGAGAGACTGAAACGCGGATTACGATCTGTAGCGATGCGCTCGCTTCACTGGGAATAAACCACACACACACACACACACACACACACACACATATACGCGGAGGCGCGAGTCAGTGCAAGCAGGGCTGTGGGCTCGTGCTGCACTCCTCTTTTCAGAGCCACCTCCAGATCCTCTGCTCTCGTGCGCGCGGCCGGACGCACGCGCGGACCTTTCATCACCACTCTCTCTGATCTCCTTTCATCTTTTGTTAGTTTGTTTATTTTATCATTCCTCGTGAGCGCTCTCCTGCGGAATTTCTCGCGAACCCCGCGGTGCCCGCGAGATGGTTCAGTCCAGCTGCACGAGCCCGCTCTCGTCGCGCGGGGGTCTCTCTCAGCGCCGCCGCGCACTCACGCGTCCTTCTTAAAGAGCGGAGAGCGGTGTGCTGCCTAGAATAATAAAAAAAGAAGAAACAAAAAGAAGAAGGGACATAAACAAACACTCACACACACACAAACACGACCCCCTGCAATGAGCACCGCTGTGGATTCGGACGGACCAGGACCGGCCAGGAGCGCGAGAGGATGCGCGTGCGGCGGGCTGAGGAGAGTGGGGGACGCCGCGCGGATGAGGCAGCGGTGGAGCTGGAGATGGAGCGCAAGCACGAGCTGGAGCTGGAGTTGGAGATGGAGCCCCTTCCTGCTCTTCTTCACGGGTCTGCTGGCCACCTCGGCTCGCGGTGAGTTAGTCCCCCCCATGAGCGCCCGCCGCCCGTGCGGCCGGGTGTTTGGGCCGTTTGGTAGAGGGTCTGCGCTGCTTTACAGCCTGAGTGAAGGACTGTTAGTTTTTATTATTATTATTTATTATTGGCTTGGTGCGCACGAGCTCCAGAGGTCCGAACACCTCGCGCCACGGATGGATCCGTCATTCCCCTTTCTGGAAATTACGCACGAGAGCTTAGGTGCTTGGTCCAAACTCAGACACGCAGTCCACCTCTCAAAAATGGTGTGTGTGTGTGACATAGAGAGAGGGGGGGAGAGACTGTATGTGTATGTGAGAGAGAGAGAGAGAGAGAGAGAGAGAGAGAGCGAGCGAGAAAGACAGTAAGAGTGAGAGAGAGAGAGAGTATGTGTGTGTGTGTGTGTGTGTATGTATGTGTGTGTGCCTCGTTCCTATGTGTTTAGTAGTTTAGAAGGAGGGCGTATATGGGGGTGGCATTCGGTTTTCCATACACATTTCTTTTTGCTGTATCCCCTTTTGTGAACCTTCTTCACCACGAACCCGTTTAGCAAAATCGTCCGTGTCCTTGCGAGCCGGTGTGAGACGTCATAGCGGTGGGTTGAAGCCCCCGGTTAGACGGCCATTTAAAACTTTTAAACCGTGCCGTTACCAGCACACGCAGTTAAAAGCCCACCCGCATTAAAACAATCTGTTTTACCACCAGAGGCTGGCTTGGGAGGCTGAGGCTGCTTCCCTGTGAGGGGCTGCAGTCACTCTCCTGGACTCAGGAGCCGAGATTCAGCCGGTGATTCGTGTTTGGGGTTATTTTCTCTCCCGAATCGCTCCAAACACCTGCTTATTTTCTGTATCGAGGCGTGATCACGGGCTCGTTTGATGCTTTCCTGCTCTTTTGTGTTTTTTTCTTCTCGGCTCCTTAAATCGTCCCCAAGCAGTTGCCATCTTTTCCCATTGAGCGGCACCAAAGCTTCGCAGTAGCTCAACAGAAACAGAAATAAATCCCACATCGATTCGCTTCATAGTACCAAAAAACAGCCTTGTAGCTCGTGCGCTGCGCTGGAAAGCACAAGACGTGGTGCATGTGGACGTTTAACGTGACTTAAGAAGCAATAGAAGCTGTATGATGGTTTAGAGACCGCAACATGGACAAAAAGCCACCACCAGGCTTGGTTTCTGTTTGGTACTCGTTATGTTCCGTTTCTGACGATTTTGTGGCCAAAAAAATGACAGACTGGAGCTCTGACCCATTTCCTTCTGTTGTGACAGTGAATGGAAGTGCTTTGATGGATGATGGCCAGTGTTTTTGAGGCTCTCACCTCTCCATGTGAGCCGCACATGTGGTGAGGAGTGTGTTTGGTTGGATGAGGAGGTTCATGTGTTGGATCGGGCAGATTCTGGCCGATTATAGATGGCTTAAAAATTGGGAAAAGTGGCAAAGTCTAGCCGTTCTCTACATGATGCAATGTAGTGTAAGGTTCTTGAGCAAGCCAGCCTTTAGGCAGGGAGACAAATCTCTTAATCATGTTCAAGAGTGCTGTGGATTCACTTCTCTTCTTTTATGTCTTCTTTCTGACAGTGCAAAAAGCCAGCATTTCTTCAGGCTGTGTTTGAGCACACAAGATGGCTCTACACATGGATTTTAACAGATGTAGCAAGATTCAGAAAGGCAGAATTTTGCAAAGACTTTCCTGAAGTTTACTAGTATTTTTTTAATGCATTTTCCATGCTTCATACATAGGATAGCAACAGGTGTTAAAAAAGGCTTCAGTGTATGTATTGTCTATTACAACTTTCATTAAATTGGTTCTAAATGGTTCCTCTGTAGTTCTTGATGCAGTACTTAAAACATTTCTTAAGATTTCTTACATTTCCCATGAAAGGTTTATTTATTTATTTATTTATTCATTTTATTTATTTCTTTTTTATGGGAACCAAATGTGGGTTTTCTATGGCACTGCTCTAAAAACACTTTATTTAAAAAGGTGTAGTGCTGGAAAAATATGCAAGGGCATTGATTTGTGGCCCCTTTTACAGTTGCTTGGCATTCAGCACTAAGGACAGCCCCCCCACTCCAGACGATTTGATCAGCTCTTTCACAAAGCAGAAAATAGGTTACCATAGCTTTTGTGTTCAGGACTGGCCTTTTTATAGAGGCACAAAGTGAAACCTGTAAAAAGGGTGGACATTTTAGATGAATGCGCAGGTTTTGCTGCTATTCCTGCTACAATGCTTGGCTGTAGTCCATTTAGGACCACGGACAGCTCCCACCAGAATGGTTTTCACAACCGAGGGTCTGTGTCGAAGCTAACTGTCTTGAAAGGGATTCAGACTGCGCTGTGCACATTGTTGCTGTCAGCAAAGCTCTTCACACCCTTTAACTTGCTCCCTCTCCATCCTCAATGTACTCACATGGTTTTCTTTATGAAGAAAATTAACACCTGCTCCTCTGTTTGTTCACAGCAGAGACGTATGGAATACTAAACAGGAATATCTGGTGCAGGACTCGGCTTTGAGATCAAGCCTTGTCTGCCTGCAAATCTCAACAGCGTGGGAAGCAACGTCTATACTACTTTACTGAAAGCCTATGAGTGTTAATTAAAATCAAAGGATGTTGAACAGTGTTGCCTAGGCACAAAAATGCTTTGTTGATTACAGAAAAATGCTGTGGCGTGGTCAAGGCTTTTAAATCACTGATGAAAGAGACACACAAAGGGATACCACAATCCTGTTGATCATTCCTCATAACAGCATCATGGACGCATGTTCCCTTTTTAGTTTGTATTTCATCCTGTCATTTCCCATTGCAGGTCAACTCTGCATAACGACAGAATGAGCAGAAGGTCTTAATCACACTTAAACTCACCAGCATGCTGACATTTCCTAAGAGGATATGCAAAAATGGAACAAAATCGTTCTTTCCCATTCTCATGAGGCTTTTTGTCTGTGTAATCACTTTCCTTTCATAAAATAAGCATGAAAGGTATGTATCACAGCCAGGCTAACATGTCCCTGACATTTCCATCGAGATCAGGACCAAAAGAACATGCGTTAATGCCATTTCAAATATGGTGTCAATATAGCGTGCTTGAATATTAATGGAGAATTCAATCTGTGAGTCTAGTGCTCCTTTAAATTTCTTCTTCAGGAAGAAAGTCATAATACGTGAAATGTTTCAAGTGAATTCTTTTAGTGTAGGTGAAGAGAGTTCATAATGCTAGCTTGGATTATGCTTTACTTACTACTAACAGTTCCTGACTTGGATTTATGGTTCTAAGAAAAGCCTTTATTAAGTGTATAATCATGATGTTATATTGAGGTTTACACACATTTCTATTACCACAATTCTCACTTTAATCACAGTGTGTGGTGATCTATAAATATAAACATTCATTTCAGTCATCTTAAAAGCTTCGTCTTTACGCCTAAGTGTATATTGCATTTTTAAAACACTATTTGGTTCATGCATTTGAATCAAAGGACCAAGCTGACTTATGCTTTGCAGTCCATTAGTAATTACACACAGCTCCAGAATTTATGCTGCTTTGACTTTGTATTTTGAATGAAGCAATCACTGTGCACCCAATGTCAGCTTAAATTCAGTTGCATTTGAATATATTGAAATCACGTCCCTTTTTGTGCCTGATCTCCTCCATTTCATTCATTGTCAGGGTGCAGCTGAAGCACCATCCACTAAATTTTGTGGCTTTTGGTTACATCGGAGTGGTTAAGATGTTTTCTATGCACTTTAAAATTCACCCTGCAGCTGAAATTTACATTCATAAATCCCATGTTATCCACAACCAAATGTTCCTCGTTTTGTTCTTTTTTTGAGAGATTATTTCATCTTTTTTAAAGATAGTGTTTAATATTAATATATTGTTGTGTGTTCTCCTGTTCAGCGTACAGCATTTTGTCTCTGCTCATTCACAATAAGGTTATAAGTTGTGTTTCGGCTTGGACTATGTTCTGGATGAGGCACAGTACAGGGCAGCCAATTGGAACTGAGATAATTTACATGTATCGATTCTATAGGTACATTAAAAAAAAAACAGCCTGTTTAAACCTGTTGGATATAGGGAGGATGGAAATGGGCATGTAAAAAATGAAAAATGGCTATTTTTGGTACCTAAACAATATAAACATAACAAATGGACTTTAAAAAAGGGCCATTTAATAAAGACAAATGAGCCAGTTCTATCATGTTTCAGGTGGTTTCCTTTCGATCATGAGCAGTTTCTTCATAATTCTCCACACTTTCATCCCTCTGGGTTCATCTTTGCCTCATTTGTCTCAAGACATTGTCCTTCACCTGACTTTTTGTAGGTTTTTTCAACTTTGTCAGTTTCAGTATGTTGGAAAATATCTGGCATGCTTTGTTGCCTTCAGCTGTGCTCTGCTACTGGGTCTTGCTTGGACCAATATGCTGTTTTCTCTTAGTAACCCTGTTTGTTCAGCATTGCATGGTTTTGTTGTCCTAGTTTACTGGCATTGACTCTTCTGTGGTCCTCATACCAAGACCCTGCAGCAGCTCCAGATGTAAATGCCACATCTAGAATCAACTTGAGAGCTTAAGGACTCGTGTGCATGAACCAACAATCATCATCTGGCTAAGAAATAAACCAGCAATCAATTATCCTATTACTTTTGGCATATTATGTTGAGATGGTTCTCCAGGAATGATTTATTACAGAGATTTTTCTTTAGCAAATAAAACCAGAAAATGTGTTTAATATATAGAAACCAGCCTATCTGGGACAGACTGACAGCTGAGATTCCTTACTGCCTGCCATTCTCCAGTCTTCTTAAATGCACTGATTGAGTGCTTTCTTATCTGTGATCTCCTATGATTAGATTACACATTTAATCCATTTATGGCTCCTCCACCTGAGCTGATTTTTTTTTTTTTCCTGCTATTCTCTCAGTGCTGGAATTCTCTGTCCTTGCTAAGTGGTGCCATCGCTAACTGCATATGTTTGGATGTGCACAGGTGTCCTCGAGTACATAACAGACATAACAGTTGCCTCTCTAACAAGTGTTTGTGTTTGATCATTTCAATTTTTTTTTTCACGTTCCTAATCAGATGTTCCAAGCAGGTGGTGCAGTAAGGTAAAAAGTGACAGAGGGGGAGACGGAGGCTTAAAAGAGAGGGGAGGTGATAGAGATAGCGCCTGTAGAGGAATCAGCAGGAGGAGGACAGTCATCAGGTTTTAATGTGCTGGCTGCGGCAGGTTGTTAGGTGCTCTAATCCATGTCAGCGCTGAGCAGCTGTCACAGCACCTGATAGCCTGCACCCACTTAACAGAAATACTTTATACTGCAGCTCCACCTCAGAAGAACCCGGGCTATAAGCAGCGATCAGTACATGATCTATACAAATAAGGTCCTGTTCTGACTTTATCCTTCTCCTTTTCTCTAATTTATCAATTTAGAGCAGCAGTTGTTATTTTTGGTGAGGTTATTTAGGTTATTTTTGTTTAATTTGGTGCCATTAGTCAGTGGTGAGCTTGGTCAGTGCAGAGAGCTGCTTGTACACCTGTATTAATATGTTAGTGCTTGTATAAAGAAAGTAATAGTGTTGAAATCAGGTTAAGTTTTCTCCGTATCTCCTCATATTCGTGCTGCCACAGCACTGGCTTTGCCTTGAAATGGCCCAAAAATAAGATGTGACGTGATATTTTACAGCTGAATCAGATTTGGGTATCGAGAGAAAGATGCAGTGGTTTGAAAGGGTAATGCAACTGAATCACTTGTTATGAATTCAGTAAATGAGAAATACTGCACTTTTTAAAACATATTATTCAACACCGAAACTTTGACTGATCATTAGAAAAATTCTAGCAAACCTTAATTAATTCAGGTGCACATAATTTTAACAAGCTACCAAGGCTGCCTCTAGCATGCAGTGTGGTTCAGTAAATATGAGAAGATTTAAGGATTAAAGCAAATATGTGTAAGAGGTTCCTCAGTTGGGTGATGAAGTGAGTCAACCATAGAAGCAAGGAACATTCAAAGCAAGAAAAAAAAAAATCAGGGCTTAGAAACATATTTTTTTTAAAAAAGAATTGATTTGCTCTGAGCAGAACCAATATTTTCAGGTTTCTGCTTTTGAGTTCCAACCCTGTCATAATGTTCCTAAACTGGTAAAAACAACATTTAAACATCCCTTTCCTTTCACATAGCCAGTAGGGAGACTTAACGAAATTTAATTTACAGACAGCCTACATACAAACGTAGGCTGTCTGTAAATCAGTACGTTTCTCCAAAATATAACAGACATTCCATAAATATTTAACAGATAAAAACAGATCTAGTTAACTGATAAAATGTGTGGTTTAACTCAGTTAATTTGAAACCAGGCCTTAGGAATCTCCAGACACAATCCTGTGGCATAGGCACATTTATATCGATCAAAAACTCAGTTTGAACACATTTAACAACAATCAGAACCCCAAGGAAAAACACATTTAATATTGATTAGAAAACTGGGGCTCAACTATGCGTAACAGTGACCAAAATCCTGTGGAAGAAGCGTCTGCAGCAGTGATTAGAATGTACAAATATATCATGGTCACATAGCCGTTTACCTAGGTCACTAAATACGGAGCACCTCTGCCCTACATCCAGCAGGATCTGATTCCTCACCCATTCCAGCACATCATTTTGTACAAATTTTATCTGCATCCAAACAGTGGATAAACAAACTGATTTAACAAATCAATCTTAGTAATGCTGACTACCAAAGGAGTTGCTGAGAAAACTCGAAAGCAGTGCAACGTGTTGCCTTAGTTTTAAACAGTGTAAAATCAGACAGTTTATACTACAAAGTGAAGAAAATTAACATCAGCAAAACCCATCAAGAAACCACCAAGAATGCCAAGCTAAAGCATACTTCCACAATGGGCTTAAAATGCTGAAGGAGCATTTTTATATTACCTTTGATAGGTTCATGAACCAGGCCCCCAATGGGTAGCGCTGTTGTCTTACACCTCCAGGGTTGGGGGGTTGAATCTGGGTCCTGGCCTTGTGTGAGTTTGCATGTTCTCCTCGTGGTGTTGTGGTGTTCCTCCAGGGTCTCAGGTTTCCCCCACAGTCCAAAGACGACGCACAAGTGAATTGGGGATTCTAAATTGACCATAGGTGTGAGTGTGTGAGCGAATGGTGTGTATTTGTGTGCCCTGCGGTGGGCTGGTTCCCTGCCTCACACCCAGAGACCCCGGCATAAGCTCCAGGTACCCATGACCCTAGTAGGATTAAGCGGTTGCATAAAATGTAAGTTCATGTGCGAAGTTTCATTCAAAGATTACCTATTTTAGTTATTTAGCATCGGGGTGGTGGTGGCATAGTGGGTAGGATACTTGTCTCTGGACCAAGCGGGCATGGGTTCGAATACCACCACTGGGTTCCAGAGCAAGACCCTTATCTCCATGTTCATTTCTGTTCCTCAAAGTGGCCTGGAGCCCTGATAAATGTCCTATTTGTCTTTTCACTGGTGAATACATTATAAAAGCATCATATAACCCAAATAATGACTGACCGTCCAAACTGGAGCGAACTGGTCATGAATGTCACTGTGATGCCAACAACAACTTTAAAAGGCTTAATGTCAGTGGCTTAGGGAGAAGACATGCGCATCTGTGAACAGTTTCTACAACACTGCACAAAGCTGGCTTATGTTGCAGTGTGACCAAAAGCTTAAACACTTCCTGTCTAGAGCTTGGAGCCCAGCACCTGCACATATATGCAGAGAGACAAAAATCTAAAGTTTTGAATTTAAATGCATGGTGGTACATCTGATGCAGAATCTACATGGAGCAATCTACATCTCAGTCAACACCACAGTGCTGTCATGGAGTTGTTACAATGTTCTTGAGCTATAAGTATTTGTTACAATTTATGGACAAATGGATGGAGCAGAATACTCGGAGGAAATTACAAGGGAACACGTTTTAAGCGCTGTCTCTGACTGTTAGCTGAGGAGCTTAATGACTTTAGTAAATTTGTCTAGAGAAATGGAGAAAATGTTCCCCATGTCAAACAATAAAACCAGTGGAGACTTACCCAAAAGCACTCAAAGCAGCAATTGCAATTTACGGTGCCTAGGCCAAACATTTTTTTAGACTAAAGACTTTATGGGCCTGCATTCTCTTTGTGATATTTGGTAAACCCTGTTTTCTCTGTGAAAACCTTCAATATGAGAAAAAAAAACACACACAATATGCAGTGCCTGAATACTTTTTCAGCTTTAAACCTCTCGAAACAGCCATTTCTATGACAACAACACAGATAGTAACCATGTATTTAACAAGCAGAATTATAATCATACTGTATGATTCGATTCTTAGTATCCAGAGGGACCAAACATGTACAATACAAGTGGGTCAATAGCTTACCATGGATGAGCATTTCAATTGTGTATTACCTCAATTAGTCTGTTTCCAAAGCAGTATTGATTCTGCAGGTGCTTGTCGGTCAAATCATGAGGACAGAAGCAAGGACTGAAAATTAGGCCCAGTTTTAAGAGAGAGAGTAGAAGGAGCATGAGAAAGCAGATAGAGGCTTAACATGATGTTCTAGTCATGAAAGTGTAACTTTCTAGGACAAGGGGACATATCCTACAGTAGTTTTATTGATTAATTAATTAATTTATTTATTTATTCAAACTCCACTTATGTGTGTAGTTTTATTTTTTGTACCAAAATGTGGTCATAATTTAGCTTTACAAAACCATTTTCCAACCTTGCTTTTTCCTGTGGAATTAAACAGGCTGTTTTTTGTTATTGTGTCGTTAAGCCTGATGTGTAAATGTTATCCGTAATGTTCTAATTGGCTATATTGGCCATATTTGGACATTTCCATTACTAGACTTTGAAGCGAAAGTATATTTTGAAACTCTTAACAATTTTAATATCTACTTTTCCATACAAAAAAGTTTGCTTTTCCTTGAAAAGAGCAATTTAATAGTCATTATCATGAGATAAAGTCATTAGGCACCATTTCTACTGCCTCCTCATCCTGAAATGTTCACACAGTGTAAAGGACAGTCTGTGTTTTCTGAATACTAAAGTCCAAGACTTCGTAGGATGACGATGATGATATCTGTGTCACCCTCACCGCTACATGCACTGCATGAGCATGAATGCTGCTTTTGTCCCTTTAAAGTCAACAGCAGTCCAGTGAAGAAAGGTGAGGAATCAAGAGAGGGTGATGAGCAAAGCGAGGGCTGCAGGGTGAGTACGTTAGAGAAAGAGAAAGAGGATGCCTTATTAAGAGTCCATCCTCTCACTCAACCACGTCGTCCCTCGTTGTCATGGGGATGCCATGAAACCGCTTCGGCCTGAGCAATGAACAATAAACAAACAGGGCTACGCTGGTCCCTGAGCAGCGCTCGTCTCCTCCGTCTCCCACAACCCCCACCCTCCTTTCTCCTGCCCTCTCCAACTGAAAGAGTGGAAGTATTATTTAGAGAGAAGCTAAATAAACTCGCCCGCAAACATGACCTTGCTCCGAGAGAGACGAAAAAAAGATAAAATAGGCCGAGCTATATAGGAATTTAAGAATGATGCTGTCTCGAAGCCAAAAAGAAAGGACACTGGGTGACCACTGAAAAAATGACTTAGCAAGTTTTAAATGAGTAAGGGCTGCTTCTGTGCACAGCAATGCAAGAATGAGACAGCAGAGCCAGCCAAAGCCAGTTATACTGAAGGCCTGTGGTTGGGAGCAGAACACTGGGTCATTGTAACTCTGAAATGGAAGTGAGACTGCACTAAATCCAGCACTGAAACGCCCTCGCCCTTTGCGCTCCTTCTCAGTAACATCCCTGCCCGAAACACTAAGCCAACCAGGAATCTTGATCCCTGTTCAGTTACCTCCGCTGGACTTTAAATCAATTCCTGAGGGGGTAATGTATATCAGAGTCACCTTGACACTTATGTTTGAAAGGCATGCTGATTTAAAACATTCCCTTCACGTCCCCAGCACGACATATCTGATTAGTCACTCAACGTCGCAGATGCATAATTAATGTAAAGCCAATATAGAGGTGCCTGAGTTTGTGCTGTTACAGAAACTGCCACTCAAAAGTTTGCACCCACCTGTTCATGTAAAATGAACATAAGAAAAAAAAAAAAACATACAAAAAGTGTGAAATGCTAAATGTGGAATTAAGTAACTCAAAATATCTTCCCATTTGGATTCTTTTAGAATCTCTTGGCCTTTGGTAGGTTTGCATTCTTTCAAGCGGCTTTGTAGGGAGCCATGTGGGCTTTTTTCTTGGACTGAAGAAGATACATACTTAGTAAATAAACACAAATTGTGCATAAAAATTGAAGGAAAAAACAATCTTTACTTATTTTGACATAGAAAAACAACAAATACTACTGTGTGTGTGTGTGTGTGTGTGTGTGTGTATA